>CAMOHE010044545.1:0-49131 GCA_946598075.1 Artocarpus hirsutus
TTAAAAACCGAGCTTGTGATTACGCAACCTTGGTCTAGAGGATTTTAAGGTTTAAAAATGTTTCAATAAACAATGCAACAAACGTGCGAAGTTTTTAAGTAAGAAAGTTATATGCTAATTTAAAAGAAAGAAATGCCTATATGAGTTTTATGCTAAAGTAAGAAATGATTTATGATTATGTTTTATGAATTTACTTATATGAAAGTTTAGATGAATATGCTTTGAAAAATTATTATTATTAAGTAAGTATAAGTGAACAAGTCCCAAGAAATTATTATTAAGAAAAGTTTCGAAAAGATTAATTTTTAAGATATCAATATGTTATTTTTGAGATATGAAATTATAAGTAAAATATACAAATAATTTTTAAGAAAGTTTTAAAGGGCACATAAATGGGATTTTATTTAAATATTTAATTTAAAATTGTTTTTAAAATAGTTTTATTTAAATTAAGAAATGTTTTTAAAGAAGATAGCTTTTAGATAATGATTCTTATGTTTTAAAAGAAAAGTTCAAGAAAATTACTAAGGTTTTGTTTTAAGAAATTAATGTTATGAGTTACGTAAAGGATTAAGTTTTTAGAAATTATAATTATGTTAAAACGTAATGGTTATTATTACATTATTATCATGTTTGAGAAATTTATGTTATTATGTTAGGTTTACGAAATTAAGTTTTAAGAAATGATTATTATATGTTTTAAGGTCATATGTTGAGAGTTCTTTATCTTTAAGAATTCGTTTATTATTAAGTTTTGAAAAAATAGCTATTACTTCCTCTATGGTTTTATGTTAAGGATTCCATAACAAGAATCCATTAATAAAAAATTATTCTGAAATTTTTGTTCTTTATTCGTAAGTATGTTAAAGTTCATGGACATATTTAAGTTAAGTGACGGCCACATAGAGAGGGTCGTCACAGTTGGTATCAGAGCTTGTGAGGATCTGCTTGTATGCTGTATGAGGGGTGGCTTTGGTTATGGGTTGGTAATTAAGCTGTGAACTTGTGGCTTCTTTTCTTTTCTGAAATGTAACTACCTTGATCGTAGCTCCATATTTAATATAGTGGAATAAAGGATAAAATACAAATAAAAAGCAAGTGTTGAGAAAGAGAAGAAAGAAATTTAGAAAATGACAATTTTTGTTATTATTTAATTATTTATTTTTTTATTTTAACAGGCGGATAGACAACACTCTACACTTTGCCATGAGAATAAAAGAAGTCACAACCAAGACACGCAAGGGATGCAAGAACGCAGTCTTCCTCAAAGAATTACCACCAAAGGTGAGGATGTCAAGACATTCGAAGCATAAACGAGTACTTAGTCAGAAAGAATTTCCTAGCTTGGACCATTAACAAGGACATCGATATCTGATTCAAAGATGACGTAAAAGAATAAATAGGCATAGTACCACTACAGGGCTAATAGTGAGACACGTCATACAATTGAGCAAGTATATGTATAGTATACAAAATAAGATTTATGTATGAACAATAGAAGTTTTTGACAAGAAGAACTTCATGTTATGTGACCCACTAGAGGTGAGTCAAGACTCGATCTCAACAACGGTCTATGATATGTAAAGATTGCTAACAAAGAAAGGGTTTAACAATTTCATGATATGAAAGTATGATTGTTATACGTATAAATGCTACAAATTATGATTACTGTATGCATTATGAAAGCAATGTGACTTATGAAAATGATACGAAATAGTTGCTAGCAGAAGAAAAATATATAGCAACTCCATGACATGAAAGTATGAATGTCATGTATATGTATGATAAGAATAGGAATAACATGAGTATGAGTTGAATGTGAAAGCATGACATGTGAAAGTATGATATGAATAACATATATATGTACGATATGTCTATGAATATGATGTGTATGTATGATACGTATATGAAAGTTATGATTGATGTTGTTAGTTGGATTATAAACATGATATAGCTTATAAGTACAACGAAATGCATAATAAATATGTGCGATTAAGTCCAAAAAGAAACCTATTAGGACTTAGTACCTTAGATTACAATAAAATAATAGATTTCACAAAATCATCGTTTCAGTAAGGATAAACATACATATCCTTATAAGAAATTGGATATAAGTAGAAGTTCAAGGTATAAGAGAAGAACTTCCTAGAGGTTACAGACTATCTATGGGTGGTTACTTCTAAACTAGTATCCGACCAAACAGACCCCACAATAGTGATCTCAAGATGAGACGATCCCCTCCCCAAGCCACAGATAAAATATATATATATATATATATTGGAAAAAAAATAAACACTAAATAAGTTATGTGGATTGGTCAAATACCATCCTATTAGAAGTTAAGATCACATTAAGTAGAGATTGATGAAGCAAAGTTGATTCCACTTCCCAAGAGATACAAGTAACATTCTAAGGATATTAGAAGAGAATAAGAATGACAATGTACAGTCATTAATATACCGGCTTAAGAAATAAGGGAGGAGAACACTACAAGATGGTTCAAAGTCTGAACCCCTATAATAGAGCTACAAAACTTCGATAGAGCAACCATAACAAAGGGAAACCAATAGAAATTTCTAAACAAGAGAATACAGTCCATTTTATGACTCGATGACATCTAGTCATCAATAGCCAAAGAGCCTAGTTTAAGATAAGCAAGTGGATATGTTCTACCAAGAACAAAGTCTGCCATGTTATTAAATGACCTTTAGTCATCAATAGGCAAAGAACCAATTTAAGATAAGTAGACAGATATGTCCACTCAAGGTAGTAAATATAGGATTCTTAGCTGGAACAATAAGTTAATAAAATCCGAGCAACTAAGCTAAAAAGACCATCTCAAGCAGAAGTGGTCCCCCTCTAGTTAACGAAGTCTTTAGAAAGACAAGATTCTTGGAATAAGCAAGATCAAAGACCTTAGCATCAAACACTGAACCTTCACTAGAAACAGATACTACGAAATACGGGCATAGGGATAATTAAAAAAAAATGACTAGCTAAGATTGGCCATATTGAGGAGAAATCCTTTAGAATTGGTGGTAGAGCATACCAATGAAAGTATCACTTAACCTTTTAAGAAGAACTGAGTTATGTTGCCAATGGTCGAAGTGATCCTAAGTTATTTTCATTAATATATATATATATATATAAGTGTGCTTAGCATGTAGAATAAGCCCAACCATGATGTCAACCTAATAGTAAAATTTTTCCGGACTCTTAGCAACAGACTTCCAAAGCTGAGGCTATGAAGTTATAGCACGTCCCTCAAGAAACGATAGACATAACGGAGTGGTCCCCTTTAGGAGCATCGATGAGACCTCCTTGATAAGAGTATAGATAGTAAGCATTAGAGGACTGATGATGTCTGAACAATATGATTAGTAAGTTTAAGAGTAGGATGTCGAGGCTTAAGATGTACTGGCAGTTTATGGGCCATTTATACGCCCCTCCCAACGCCAAATAAAAAGGTGCGCTAATATTAAGATTACAGATTGTATATGGGGAGGATGACACATTTAGTGTCTACCAAGTAAAGTTGCACATCTGAGGATAGTTTTATAGCCATGTCTCAACATTAGGAATTACACAATAGACAAGTAAGGCTTATCGCCCTTCCAATCACAATAGAATCGATAGGATTAGCCATTTGATGAGTTAGAATATATCATTAATATATATATATATATATATATATATACCTATATTTACCAAACCCATGATTAGAGTGATACGGATTAACACATTAGAATTATTATGACACAGTAAGACACATACCTTGAGTAAGGTCATAAGAATAGGTGTCCAACCCAAATTGTTTATCTAAAAGATAGATAAACTTAAAAAAAAAAAGACGATACATTTCTTCCGAAGAAAATATTGTATCCATCAAAAATAAAGACCTATAAGTATACCCCCATCACACCACTTGAACGTAGTATATTTTAAAAGCATGTTTTTCGTTTATTTGATGTAAAATTACAACTTATGTTTTTCCGATGAATGCACTTCCTATAAGCCATTTTTACAATTTTCATGAGTATAATATGAACTCTATTGTTATCATGAACAAATCAAGTTAAAGAATGTAATGGTCAAATCCTTGAGGAAGAAGTAAGTTCCAAGATAGGGACCATCCATATTAAGTTAAGGGTTCTGATAGCTTGAGATTAGTATTATATTAAAAGTACCTATGGATTAAATAGGACCCATAAACAGCTTTTTCTCTAATCATAAACAGTTTGGGTCCTTACTCTTAAAGCACAAAATTTTGTCAAGTTTGAAATTTGATTTAAATTGTCAAAAAAAAAAAATGTGTTTAACAAATTATTACTACTATTTTCATTAAGTAAATAGGAGTTCATGAAATGTTTTGATGAGACAAAAATGGTTTTATTAAAATGAAAATGACTTTTGTATTTTAGAAAGTTATAAATATACACACACATACACAACCTTTCATAGAAATAGTAAGGAAGCCTTAGGATGATATAGGACACTAAAGTGGCCTAAAAAGAAGGAACACATAGCCAACTATAGACACGAAATTCATATGTAGAGAAAGTTAAGACATATCATGAATGTTTCCATAGTGGAAACAAGGTTGATTAGAATCTCGAATAAAAGATAAGCTTTACAAATTTAAAAATGCAGTAGACCACACACATATGATTATGCCATTGAACAAGTTGAGACAAATAAGGCTAGAATGACACTATTTTCTATAAAAATAAGTGCTCAAAAGAATAGAATTTCAATCCCAAGGAGGGTAGAATATACACAAGACTCTAATGAACCTTTTATAGGTTAAATGAGACAGTATAGTTTTGCTCTTCTAGAAGAGCATACCACATTCAATAACATGAGATTTAGACCTAGAATAATTTCTTCGCCATAAATGGCCTGTGAAAACTAAAAAAGCTACCCAACTGTTTAAGGTGTACTACGGCAGCACGTCTTAGATTCTAGAGTAAGTACAAGTAAAGGAAATTGATAGTGCGATGTTACACACTATAAAGATCTATTACCCTGATAAGTCACGGTAGGATGTTAAAATATCTAAAGTGAGCCTGTCTAAGGAGAATCTATGGTACGATCTTCATATGTTCAGGATATAATGTACTCCATTATATGGTATCATAGTGAGACTACCTGCTGGAAGGGAAATAAAACCCCCAAATTGCCATTAAGAAACTAGAAGAAAGTACTATAAGATACACTAATTTTGATTAGATATCCTCAGAACGATTTAAATAATCAAGTAGAATTTAGCAAAATTCTCATGACCAACATAAAGGTCATGTGAGCAAAACCAAGAAAGACCCTATGAATATGAAAAATAGGAATGAATTTCCTTTTCTCACACCTCAAGGAGAGGTAAGACAAGTTCAAGAGAGATATGAAAGGATAAGCTTAAACGTTATGAACTCTTAGAAGTTTTAAAACCAGTTGATAAACTTGTTTTAGACAGTCATTATTACTAGTATGGGATGACTAAATGATAAAACCTATAGATTAAGCAATAAAAAGATAAACTTTTTGGCTAGTTTCTATGTACCAGATCATGATCTAGATGTAGATACACAACCTAAGATGCAAAATAGGATAAGTACAAGTCTTGAAACAAGAGAAAGGATAGCTTTAAGGAAGCAAGGACAAACTTCTATGTCAAGATTTTGGGGCAAAGTTGCCAAAAGAAAGAAAACCCCATGAGATTAGGCTACGAAACCATAAGATACCCCAAGAATACCTCAATTTTCGAGGACAAAAATTTTATAAGGTGGGTAGAATGTAATGACTGGAAAAATCTAGAAATTAATAAGTATGATTAATGGAGGATTTTCCATCATTACTCAGCTAAACACTTGGGAAAGTACAAGATTTGAGTTTATTAATACGTAAATTTGAAGGTCTTAATAGCTGTAAGACCTTAGAAATAAATAATGTTGTAAATGCACAAATTTATGTGCTTTATTTATGAAACATGCAACAATGTAATGTTATGATAGTACATTAAAACAATTATTTAATGTGCTAAACCAAGAATTTATAATTTATTAATTTCATGCATGAGCTAAGAGACGATGTTATTTGGCAAAAAGTGAAATTTCTAACTTACTAAAATTATGTGAAAATTCCTATATGATATCAGTTCAGTAAAAGAAACCTAGATCAATAGTGATCATGAGCTCTATACCATGATTTAGAAAATGGTGAGCACCAAGTTCAAGTATGTAAGGTATATGACAATTTTACTAAGATTGATCTCAAAATTATAGGAGATCAAAAGTAAGATAAGAATTTCAAGAAAGTTATAAGATCATTGGAAGTTCAAGAATTCCAATGTTTTAAATGTGTATAGTTAGTTATTATACACATTAATAATTATGTGAGGTTTATTATTATTGTTGTAATAATATGACAATAAAATAATATCAGTTGTCAAAGTAATAGTGAATAAGAAGAAGAAGAAGAAGAACGTTGATGGGGTCCACAAACGCTGATTTATTGGTAAAGAGTGGATCCATAAATAGCTCTTTACAAGCAGTAGTTTGGGTTATATCCGTAAAGTACGAGATTGTGTTAAGTTTGAAATTTTAAATTAAATTGACTTTAGATAGTCAATTTAATTTACAAATCTTTTACAAAATTACAACTATTGTTTTTCTAATGAAATTTGAAGTTTACAATATGAAAATTATATGTTATAAATTTTAAAGTTTTAAAAGTTAAAAAAAAAATAATAATAATAATAAAATAATTATACTGAGCAAAGTTTTAAATGCATAATGTCTTTCTTAGAATTCATATACACATATACATATATATATATATGTATACAACTGTAAAAAAAAGTTAATCATTGGTTTTAAAGATAAATGTATTAAAGTTTATTGTTCCAAAATTAAATCACAAAATCTATATAGTATGGATAAATTTATGAAAATAATTTTTTATGTCAATATGAATATTTTAGTAACACAATAATGCAATAAGAGAATTTGAAATTTATGTGATTATCTTTAAAGTGGAAATAAATTACAATTTTTAAAAGTACAATTATGTTTACAGAAATTTAAAGTTATTGATCAAATTTGATCTACCCGATACTGCACAGTTTAGACTGTATAGACCATGAAATGGTCTATAAATACTTGACTCAAAAAAAAAAAATTCCAACCAATAGAAATAGCTCACCCCTTTCTCTCTCTTCAAACTTAATCCAAGATTTGGCCACCATTTTAAACACCTCCTACACCAATGGAAAGCTCTCAACAAGCTGAGTTCAATAATGTACCGTGCCACCTAAAACGCCGCCAGAGTAAGCCACACGCGTCTCCCGAAGTGGCAGTGAAACCTATTTTTTTTTAACTTGATTTCTCTACCGTCTGACCACCAATCGACATGATCTTGGTGTCCACGGACTCAAATTGATGAGAGGAACAAGAAGGCAACAATCTCCCAGCTCAATTTCAGCTGTAGCGAAACAGCAGAGCTGCCCCATTTCCATCACCATGCCAACCTGCGATCTTGCTGTCGTTGACGTCGTTGATTGACATCGCCCAGACTAAAAGAATCAGAGGGTGTCGGTGAGCAAAAGGCCCCAATCAATTGTTGGAAAACCTCAGCTTTCGTCAAAATTCCATAGTTGCCATGGTCAAGCCACCATGGACCTCACCGATCTTATAGCTCCAGCCACCATCGAACCTAATTGGCATGGCCATCACGTTCAGACCCACAAGGAGAGCGAAAGCCCTCGTCCAATTTAGCCTTAGCTCGGCCACCCATTGAAGGAGGGAAGTCGCTGCCATCGCTGTCGTGCGTGAGTTTGACTTCACCATTGCAAGCGATGTTGGACCAAATTGGCGGTGGCATTATGCTCAGAGAGGGACGGGGAACATTTTCTCCCTCCCAATTTCATGAGACGCCGTTGGATCAATGGAGAACGGCCTTCACCATCTAGCACCACTGTGAGAGCCTTGGGACCTCCAATTGTATACGATGTTGAAGAGCCCCACCATAGGGGAAATGTTTAGAGAGTTATGGGGAGCAAAACCCCTATCTCAATTGCACGAAAGCTTCATCGGAGATAGGAGAGATCAGAATCTTCATTTTTGCCGTCAATATCAAGCTTCGATCTACTATGTTAGAGGTAGAATTAAGTGAAATTGACACCGCCATTGAACTCAAGAGGGTCAAATTAGGGGGGTAGGCCTGAGCCCAGCCACCAACAGAGCCCAATTGACATCGGTTAACGCCAGTCAAAGGCGGATCAATGGCCTATCAACGCCGGCCAACAGCTACTTTAGATTTTTGTGATCCGAATCTCCGATCGATAATCCGAGATCGCCTCCTGACTCGTTTCAACGCTTTGAATGCAATGGTAACCTCCGTTCTAGCTAATTTCACTACGGTGAAAATTATCTAATACCAGTTGCACGCGGATCGAGGCAACTCAGACTGTAGTAACAAAGTCCTAAATGATGTTTTTAATTGTAATAAATCCCCATGGAGCATTCCTAGCCATCCATAGCCGCTTGAGGAGCACTGTTGAGGATGCTATGTAGATTGCGGATACAGCGAGATGCAACTGGACTCGCTCAGCTCGGAGTCTAGGTAAGTAGGAATCTCGCCTACAGTATGAATAGTTTTAAAAATAAATTAATTTTAAATATTTTCATAAAATTTATAGAAATACATAATCAGTGATTTGTGGAACTGTTATATATTATGATGTGATATGTTACGTTATGACATGATGTGAAATGCTATGATAATGATGATATGATTAATGTGTGACGTATGCAATATTTAGATTATATTGTTAATTACCTTCAAGTCAAGTATGATTTTGATTTACGATTCATGAATTACGAAATTGTGATGTCATGTAGTGATAAGTCATACTACATATACACAATAAGACAAGTGAAACTTATAAGACAAATTAAGGGTGTCGTACCAACCTCCCAACCTAAGGGGAGACTCCATGTTAAAGTAATGAAAATTCTTGGTGTTGTTGGGACCTCACGAACCCTAACTTCTACGACTCGCGCCACTGGTATGATCACTCGGGCCCAAAGTAAGAAGATAAGATGCAGCTAAAGTAATTAAGCATAAAATACTCTTGCATATTTTTATTAAAATGATTTTCAATTATGTTTTGTGAGACTAATTTACTACTTGCTAAGCGAAAGATCATTTAAGTATGTTCATGCTGTAGGTAAGAAAACCTGTCAGCGGCACTTGATGGGCAGTGTTGAGCGGCGGACGAATGGTGAAGATGGAAATGGATCCCACATACGCAATGTAATTTTTTTGCATTATTATTTTATGAATTTATGCATGTTTTATTTTACAAAATTTCGTATGTTTACACCTTACGAAAATTATGTGCATATGAATAAGTAATAATTTACTTAATTATGATTTAAAAACTAAGCTTGTGATACGCAACCTTGGTCTAGAGGATTTTAAGGTTTAAAAATGTTGCAATAAACAATGCAACAAACGTGCGAAGTTTTTAAGTAAGAAAGTTATATGCTAATTTAAAAGAAAGAAATGCCTATATGAGTTTTATGCTAAAGTAAGAAATGATTTATGATTGTGTTTTATGAATTTACTTATACAAAAGTTTAGATGAATATGCTTTGAAAAACTATTATTATTATGTCAATATAAGTGAACAAGTCCCAAGTAATTATTATTAAGAAAAGTTCCAAAAAGATTAATTTTTAAGATATCAATATGTTATTTTTGAGATATGAAATTATAAGTAAAATATACAAATAATTTTTAAGAAAGTTTTAAAGGGCACATAAATGGGATTTTATTTAAATATTTAATTTAAAATTGTTTTTAAAATAGTTTTATTTAAATTAAGAAATGTTTTTAAAGGTGATAGCTTTTAGATAATGATTCTTATGTTTTAAAAGAAAAGTTCAAGAAAATTACTAAGATTTTGTTTTAAGAAATTAATGTTATGAGTTACGTAAAGGATTAAGTTTCAAAAAATTATAATTATGTTAAAACGTAATGGTTATTATTACATTATTATCACGTTTGAGAAATTTATGTTATTATGTTAGGTTTACGAAATTTTGTTTTAAGAAATAATTATTATATGTTTTAAGGTCATATGTTGAGAGTTCTTTATCTTCAAGAATTCGTTTGTTATTAAGATTTGGAAAAACAATTATTACTTCCTCTATGGTTTTATATTAAGGATTCCATAACAAGAATCCATTTAAAAAAAAAATTATTCCTAAATTTTTGTACTTTATTCGTAAATATGTTAAAGTTCGTGGACATATTTTAGTTAAGTGATAGTCATGTAGGGAAGGTCGTCACAATATGTGTATATTTTGAGCCATGTGAAGGTTGGATTACGTTGATCCATTTACATTTGACTTGCTGGTTCCCTTGACTTGCCGCTTCCCTATAGTTTTCAACACCACGGCCCAAGTCTCGCTCACTCTGCCAAATGTTGGAGACTTGGATCCCTTGTTTCTTTTCCTCTGTCCTTAACTGCCCCAGCGGGACTAGTTATTAGTTTTTTTTTTTTTTTTGGCATGAATGCCTTCATGTTTCACAATTCAATTCCTCTTCTAAAAATGTATTTTATTGGGTGGGGACCCCAACCTATAGAGTTTTGTTTCTGACTAAATTTGATTAAAATTATATCTTTTTATTTTATAAATCTAGTGATTGAAAGACAAATACTGACCAAAAGGTTATTTTTGCAAAACCAATTCTCCAAGGTAAAGAGGTTGAAAATCAATTTCTCAGGCCTTGTTTAGGTCGTGGATTCGAATTGTGCTAATTTGAACTGAAAAGTTTAAATTGTGTGATTTAAATTGCTATCTGAATTCATATTTGGATATGCAATTAAAGTGTTAAATTGAAACAGAGAATAAAATCCAAATTTGTATAACGGTGAGAAATGTCATTTGAAAATTATTGGTGTACTAATAAATCTAACAAAACTTTGATGTTCATGACATTTTAAATAGGTAATATGGATAGAGACTTATTCTTTTTTTTGCTCTAAACATAATGGAAAAAATATGTCAGCTGGATATAAAATAAATAAGTTATGATTATCGGGAATTACTTAGAAGAAATTGTTCAAACAATTGTCTATTTCAGTTTTTAGAATTTAGAGAATAGATTAAACCGGATCGAACTGTTGAAATAACGTCATAATTAAACGATGTCCCCACTTAAGTTTATTGTAAAAAGAAATACAAAGTTTTAAATAGCATCAAGGCTAAAAACAACCTAAGTGGTTCAATATGGCTCAAAGACAAACTATCAAAGATAAACTAACCAAAAAAAAAAAAAAAAACTAAATGTCAAAGCATAGCTATTCCTCGATTCGACTTATGCATCTTTTCTGTTTTGTCGTGTCTTATCTTTCTCAATAACATGAAACATGCAATTCTATGCATGCCCATTAAATTGACATAAAATCCGATATTTTAATGGACATGTAGCAATATTTTGTTATTTAAGGACAGGAAATGAGAAATTAGAAGGAATACAAGAGCTGGTTCCATTCCAATCACCCAAAAAAGTAATAAAGGTTGACAGCTGGAAGTTGCAAGCTACCCTACCAACAGATCCAATGCAATGCTATATATCAAGAACACTTGTTGCTTTTTGCTCTCTAAACTTGGCTTATCTTATCATGCTACGCTTCTTTGCACATAAAGCAAAACCTGGCAGACCTCCTGATCGTTCTACGTACTCTAATTAATTCTGTTTTTTAATCAGGTGAAAATTATTATTTTCACAATTTAAATATCTAAAATATAAGGACATTCCAGAGTGCCTTATCCTTTCTATGGGCAGGTTACAAGTATAGGTTACATTTTTCAACTCACTCAATCAGGGTAGAATCCTTAGAAAGAAATATATGTGTTTCAGCAAACATAAGCATGTGTAGTGTCAAGCTAGACTCATGCACCAATCGCACATTCATTTATCCCCACCACCTTTTTTCTGTTTTTGGTGGTGCGTCCTTTTACACACCAAAACGCGTCTTTGGAAAAAGCATGTTCTTTATGAAAAATGGTTTGGATTTTTCTCCCCCGCACACATGCATGCAACTCTCCTTTGGGTGAAAAAAGGAGAAAGGAAAAGAAAAGAAAATGCAAACATTGTTATTGACCAGCTAACGTAGGATGTCATAGTTACCATTTTTATGCTTTTATTAATAGCAGATATCATTCTAGAGACGCCTTTACTTTCCTCATTCTTCAATTAATTAGTGAGAACCAGCCACTACTAGTAATACCGCTGGTAAAAAGAGCCGCTGGTAAAAAGAGGCATAACAATAAGTACGTGAAAGTGAAAAAAAAAAAAAAAAAAAGGTGGCTTAAAAGTTCGAAACAGGCACTAGCATAATGAGATATATTTTAAAGAACCCGCAAAGTAAATTTTACATCATAATATAATTGTTGCATCTACAATCAATACTGAATGGACACCAAACTAATTAAATTGATCAAACCAACTAAAACAAATTAAATCATACCAAATTGATTAAAAACTGGTTTGGTTTTATGAATTGAATACTTCAATTCCAGCATTTTTGAAATATGAGAAGTGGAGGAATGCTTATCATACCATTATGGTTGAGAAAAACTTTATAAATATTCATGAAAACTAATTTGAAAAACGAAATCAAACCAATTGTAATAAATTTGGGTTCGGATTGGATATAGTTCCTTAAATAGGTTGGTTTAGTTTGAAAATTTTCAAACCAATAAATTATTAATGGTTTAGTTTGTGTTTCATCTAAAATAAACAGTTTTATTTAATTGCCCAACTCTATATGCCCTACCACTTGTGACAGTCAATTTTTTTGGTTCTTATAAATCCTTATTTTAAACATAAATTTCATTCAAAACAAGATGTAATAACCCTAAAATATAAGACAGTACCCCCAATCAAGAACAATTCTACTAGTACAATCTAATAATGCTTAAAGTGTATTATATTTGTCAGAGGTCCGAAAATAGAAAACACTTTGACACACCAAGAACGAACCCATGTAAAGCTTTTTTGACAAAACCTCTACAATCAATAGAAGCATTCGAAAAATTAAAAACCATGGCACTAAAGAGAGAGGCCAACATCCACACTACTGACACACATAATAATACAAAGAGTGAACTATCATAGATTGGACACAAATAAAATTGGAAGATGAGAGAATGCCTTTCATTATTAAAAATAAAAAAATAAAACAAAACAACGAAACGAAAAAGCAACAGACAACATAGTGGCAGAAATAACCACGCCTTTGTTGAATAAAAAATAATTATAAAAATAGAGTTGTCGCCACAACACCAATAATGCAACACGCCGCAGCCCACCTATAGACTGACGGGGTCGATCTCCACCTCCCACTAACCCAATTCATCACAGCCGATATCCACCGCCAAGCCTCTTAATCACAACAATCAGCCCTAGCCGACGACGACCTATACTCATCGAGGTGGATCTCATTCTGCTGCGAGACCCTCACACGCCAGTAGAGAACAACCGGCCATAGTCCCACGACCCCAGATGCAACCACCTCTAAACACAACCTTGAATCCCCAACATAGCACATCACCTTTCATAGACTCAACATTACCTCCATACACACCACAAATTAGGATGCCGCTCCCACTCTTGAGGTGGGGACAGGCAACTAGCCTAGTGTCAGTGTCGGATTGTAACCCCAAGGGAGAGGGGGCAGCATAGAAAGAAAGAACAAAAAGCCCTGAACTCATTATCAAACATATTGTAACCAATGAATTGCTTCTTTTCGTCTTTCTGTGTACAAACTTCACGTTAGCCATATTTATGCCGTGGTGTTGAAAATCATGAAACATAGATTTGGTCAATTTCATATCAAGGCCAAACTAATGAATAATCTTATCACGGTCATCTTAAATGTATTAAAAAAACTGGCCTTAAAAGATCAACCTAAAGTTTTTAACTTATAAAATGTGTGTTCTATTTTAAGGCTTTCAAAATTTGTGTCCTAATATATTGATCATTGGACAGACGTGTCGAGCGGGAGAATTCATTATAAGCTATTGGAACACTCATTCCTACTACTGTTATTTAGTAATTGGTGCATAATTGCCTACCAAAAATTAGTTAGTACATAATTTCAGTTTATTTTATTATTCTTTTCGTAAAAACACATATATATCTGAAAATAAAAGTTCCATATTGCCCCACTCAGATTTTAAGTACTTTTTCTCTCCTCTACCAATACCTATCTCAAAACAGTGCTTTTTCTTTTTACATACTTCTGTCCGAGTCACTCTTCCAAAATTGCTATCCAAAATCTGTTGTTCTCAACGAGAAATGGAATTGATAATATTTATTTTGGGCTGATTTTTGTTCAGTTTTCTTTAGATATAGTATTTGTCTCCCCTTCGAAATTTTTAAAACTAAATGAACACAATCTACATTTGATTAAACTGAACGAACAAAAATTACTGGGATCACTTGGTAGCATAGAAACTATGTGAACTCGATTTCATATATAGGTAGGATTTATTAAATAGCGCCATTTTCAAGTTAAAAAAATTGCCTTATTGTTAATTGACAACATAATGGCTTATGAAACTTCAAACAATTAGACGCCTACTTTTATGGAGGACCAAAAAAAAAGACATGATAACAGATATTGAGTTTATTTTCTAAGCCCAAAAAAAAATAAGAAAGAAAAGAAAAATCCTTGTATTAAAAGCACGTAAAATTATAGGTGCTTCTTTAAATCTAATCGACATTTCTAAAGAGTAAAGATCTGATGGTGACTAGAATTACTTTAAATCAAAGGGCCTTTGAGATTTGTAAGCTTTTTGATCTCTTTTTATCTTTTACCAGTGAAAGTCGCATGCTCGGCCAGGAGGATGCCGTTTTCTTATAAGAGGTAACAAGATAACTCGTTGCAACTTGTCCATCTTGCTTCTGAAAAAAGAAAAGTAACAGTAAAACAAACTTGCCCTTCTTGCATCTTTGACGTCCCAAATTTTTAAGTCCACGTCAAAAAGAACAGGATCGGAGCTGCCCTTTGGCTCTTTGAGACGCTAAATTTGATCCGTTCATCCTACTACTACTCTACGCTCTAGTCTAGTCACAATAAAGCAAGAACTCACATCATACATATGCAAAGCGTTTACAGTACGATCTCTATTTTGACACCAGTTTAGGAATTGCCGCGGGAAGCTTTAAAATACTCCGTAGCCACGAACATGATTTTTATACTTCAAGTCACAATCTTCCGTGAACACGGTAGTTGCCATGTCCTTGACCGCTCACAGTGTGTAGTTATTACACAATAATTCTTGAACAATCACGAAAATGACAACTCTAAGAACTTAATAGAGAAACAATAGAGAGAAAGAGTGAGATTCTGACAGAAATTTCATGAATTACTTGTTTTTTGTGCCTTGGCTATCTAGCTATTGCTAGCCACACATATCATAGATACAAAAAAATATGGAAAGCATCACTTTCATTATTGGCGCAGAGCAAATAATCTAATTTTCTCAATCCATCAAGATATTGTATTATTCCAACATTTCCATAATAATGCTTTTCCCTTTTATGTGTTTTATTTGAAATAAAAGCCCAAGGTTGGCTTTTGGGCCATGCACTATTTTGCGCGCTTTAAAGTCGAACATCTCTCACTTGTACATAGTGTGCTTGCCGGTAATATCTCTCATCATCGCCCTACTAACTAGTCATTCCATTCATACTTGTAAATGCGTCATGTGATTGTCGAGCCGCTTACCCCAAAAAAAAAAGTTCGGGAGAACTAATGGTATGGTCGTGCTTATCTTATTACCACTTTGCTTTCTTTCTCATTTTTTGAGTTTATCTCCGTTAATTATTTAAAGTGAACTTCGATAAAAGGCTCCACCTTAGCATTGCAAAATGCAGAGACAAGACTTTTCACATCTCCAATACTTATTCATCTGTCAACGATTGAGAAGGATAATATGTAATTTGACCTTCTCATCAAAAGCTTTCTTTTGTATGCAGTATTAATATTTATTATTTAATAACATTTTATGACCAACCAAAGCGGTTTTCTTACCATTTCTAAACTTATCGAAGATGTATCCTTCAAACATATAGGGAAGTCCATTAAACTCTTTATCGAATACCCATGTATGTTTCCATATGTCAGGAAGTTGTTAAAGGTCCACAATAATATCTCTTGAAGTATGAATCCATATTCATGATAAGAATCTCTCACTTTACTTCCCCTTCACTACAAATTACTTTTTTGGCCATTGATCAATGTTTCTATTCAATTACTTTTTTCTTCATGCACAATTGTAGAGGGAGATTTTAGTTGAAAAGATTATTGATAAACCAAATACTATGCTTGCTACTCATATTACTATTCAAGCTTATTCCTCCACTTAGAAAGTAAGACAAAGATTCCTAGGTTTCATGTTAACTTATGAATTTTCAACATCAAAGATCTTCTTGTTCAAACAAAATTGTGATGAAAACCATCATTACCTAGGATCATTCATGTCAAATCACCAAGAATATTAATAAGATGCGGAAGCTAAGCTGAATCCATACATGCGATGTAATTCCAGAGTCTATAGGTTGAGGATCTTCCAAGTCTGGTACGTAAGTCATTCTTTACAATTTGTCTTTGTAATTTCTCTATAGATAGGGAACAAAAAAATAACGTATGTATTGATTTGAAGACCACAACCCCTTTTTTATATCTGCTAAACCCTAGTAGTTATCCTTAATTACTAATTTAGCCTATCATAAAATTAGTAATTATATTTTGGTCTCTACACATAGCAGGCACACACTTAATGATGCATTAAAAGTCCAAAACCTAAATTGATCACTTTTAATTAGGCAAACTTATTGATAGTCTTTAATTCACATTTATTTAATATATTAGCCTCTATATTCGATGTAGATCCAATAATCTCCCACTTGGGCTATATATGAAACTTTATTAATATGAATTATACCTTATGAGCTCATGAATTTTGCTATCAAAACCTTATGCCTCTCAACAATCTTGTCCATTAACCATATCAATATAGAACCAAAGCGACCTTCGTTATATATGTTACCACTAGACCCATCAATGATAACATATACCAATACAACTAATGACAAGATCAAGCATGGATGTGTAGCACGAAAATTTCATGCAATGTGATCTTAACATGCCTATTTTCAACTGGTCTACCTTAAAACCTTAGTGAGATCAAACCATACTAAAATCAAAGTGTGAATAAACCGAAAACTTTATTTCTATAGAAAATAACCTCAAAATATCCATAAACTAAAATAATTGAAAATGTCTATATCAGAAAAGCATCTAAAATTACAAACTCCCACTAAAACTAAATATCCTAAAATGATATGACACCCATACGAGCAGTGTGCTCATGAAACATTTTGGGTAGCAATCCCTTAGTAAGCGAATCCGCAATCATAGAGTTTGTACCGATATGCTCTATAAACAACTGTCCACTTTGAACTCGTTCTTTCACAACCATGAATTTGATCTCTATATACTTTGACTTCATCGAGCTCCTGTTGTTGTTGGAATATAAAACTACTGACTTATTGTCACAAAATAACTTGAGTGGCCTTTGAATACTGTCCACTATGTGTAGCCCTGTGACAAAATTTTGCAGCCATATTCCATGATTAGACACCTCATAACACGCTAAGAACTCTACCGCCATGGTAGAAGATGCTATAAGAGACTGTTTAGCACTTTTTCAAGAGATAACACCTCCAGCTAGAAGGTAGACATAGGGCGACATAGATTTCATACTATCTTAGCATCCAACATTATCGGAGTCAGTACACCTAATGATCTCAAGCTGTTCTGACCTCCGATACATGAGCATGTAGTCCTTTGCTCTCTGCAAATACCTCAATACTTGTTTGGCTGCTACCTAGTAATCCTTTCCAAGATCGCTTAAGTACATGCCCAACATCCCTGTAACGTATGCAATATCTAGACGTGTATAAACCTGAGCATACATTAGACTCCCTACTGCTGATGCATAAGGAATCTTCTGCATTTTCTTAACCTCAAAATCATTCTTAAGGCACTGATTGAGACTAAACCTGTGGCGTCTGGCCTAGGCGTACTCCCTCAAGCCTCCATAAGACCCACCTTGCGGGGCCCCTGGACTTATGGCTCTTATTGGTAGACTATTCTTGTGCTGCCCACTCATCCGTACTGTCCTCTTTGGGGCCCTCTGGCCCCTCAGGATTTTTCTTTCGCGTCCCTCGGGTTCAAGCCTCAAACCTCCCTTAAGAGGTTCTTATTTCCTTCTCGAGTACCAATTGAGCTACTAGCTTAATTGGTACTTGAGAAGGAAATAAGAACCTCTTAAGGGAGGTTTGAGATTCAAACTCGAGGGATACGAAAGAAAAACCCTGAGGGGCTAGAGGGCCCCAGAGGAGACAGTACGGATGCGTGGATGGCACGAGAATGGTCTACCAATAAGAGCCATAAGTCTGGGGGCCCCACAAGATAGGTCCTATGGAGGCTTGAGGGAGTACATCCAAGCCGGACGCCACAAAACCTGTCTCCCTTAGCTACAGGGGTATCACTTGGTTTATAATCCTGCATGCTATATCTTTTGAAAACCTTTTCGATATGGCCCTTTTGTGATAATTCTAGAATACCCCGAGAGCGATCCTAGTGTATCTATATAGCCAACACAAAAGAGGCATCACCATGATCCTTCATTTCAAATTTCTTTGATAGAAATCTCTTGGTTTCGTGCAATAAGCCTATATCGTTGCTGGCAAGCAAAATGTCATCGACATATAAAACTAGAAAAATATACTTGCTCCCACTAAACTTGTGCTATATACAATCATCGACTAAATTTATCTCAAAACCGAACGAGATGATAACATGATGAAATTTGTAATACAACTGACGATAAGCTTGCTTGAGCCCATAGATAGATTTCTTTAATTTGCAAACCATTTTCTTTGCATCTCCTAACAAAAAGTTTTTCGATTGCACCATATAGATTGTTTCATCAATGTTGCCATTGAGAAATGCAGTCTTAACATTTATTTGATGAAGCTCAAGATTAAAATGTGCCACTAATACTATTATAATCCTAAAAGAGTCTTTCAAAGAAACCAGAGAGAAAGTCTCTTTATAGTCGATGCCTTCTTTCTATGTAAAGCCTTTAGCGACAAAACGAGCCTTATATCTCTCCACATTACCTTTCGAATCTCTTTTGGTTTTAAATATCCATTTTCAACCAATGGGTTTCACACCTTTAGGCAATGGGACAAGATCCCAAACATCATCGTTCTTCATAGACCTTATCTCTTTATTCATGGCATCAATTCACTCTTGAGACCTAGAACTTTCCATGGCTTGACTGAAGTTGATTGGATTATCTTCCAATACACCAATGTCAAACTCATGTTCTTAGAGAAATACAATGTAATCATCTGTCATCGCACTTCTCCTTTCTCTAGTGGATCTCCTTAATAGCATAGATTCTTAAGGTAGTAGAGTTTGTTCTTCTGGAACAATTTTTGGAATGGAAGGTTCTCTGGCATTGTCTTGATTTGAGTCTGCTTCTTGAACAATGTCAGGAATAGGAACCTGATCAATGTCAATAACAACTATGGGAATATCGATATATCCCTCTTCAAAGACAAAGTCCCTAACCATATCTCCCCCAACAAACTCGACATCCTTAAAGAACCGGGCATTTTCCGTCTCAAATATCGATTTAGTCATGGGATCATAAAACTTGTACCCCTTGGATCTTTCAGAGTATCCAATAAAGTAACAACTTACCATCCTTGAGTCTAGTTTCTTTTCATTAGTCCTATAAGGCCTTGCCTCAGCTGGACATCCCCAAACATGCAGAAGCTTTAAATTAGGCTTCTTGCCTATCCAAAGTTCGTAAGGGATCTTGATAGTTACTTTAGTTAGAACCTTGTTAAGGATATATGATAAGCTTCTCCCCAAAGTGATTCTGGTAAGGCAGAATAAGAAATCATGCTCTTCACCAAGTCCTTAAGTGTCATGTTTCGTCTTTCATCAACACCATTCATAGTGGGCAAACCCGGCATGGTGTACTGTGGGACGATATTGCTTTCCTCTAAGAACTTAGCAAATGGTCCTAGACGTTATTTAGCTAAACCATCATATCTACTATAGTACTCAACACCATGGTCAGATATGACACTTTTAATCCTTTTGTTGAGTTGGTTTTCAACTTCAGCCTTATAACTTTTGAACACATCCAATGATTGTGACTTTTCATGAATGAGATATATGTAGCCATATCTGAAAAAAATCGTCTATGAATGTTATAAAATATTGTTGACCATTCCAAGAAGCCATAGGGAATGGCCCACAAAGATTTGTATGTATTAGTTCTAAAACGTTTAAAGTCCTGTTGGCTTCAAATCTCCTTTTATTGGTTTGTTTCCCCTTAATACAGTTAACACAAATATCAAAATCTATAGAATTTCGTCTAACACAAGTCTTTTTATTATCCTTCTGGAGATATGACCCAATCTCTTGTGACAGAACGTAGCTAAATTCTTATTGGTTAATTTTCTCTTTAGACCTCGTTTACTTAATAGCAGGGATTCATTAAATGAAGCAATTGTATCAAGTAAATAAAGATTATCATAACCTGATAATTTTGAATCATGAAACAAACTAAATTTTTCACTTCCAAATGAACAAGAATCAACATATTTGTCCAAAACATAAATAGAAATCAAATTTTGTCTAAAAGATGGTACAATAAATGTCTCATCAAGATCCAAATAAAATTCAATCTTTAATAATAATCTAAATTTTTCTATTGCTTTAGCTTCAACCTTCTTGCCATCGCCCACATAGATGTATCTTTCATCATCATTTTGCTTTCAGCATCTTAAGCATCCTGTATAGACACAATGATGTGAGTGGTTGCACCAGAATCCATCCATCAAGTATCTTCAGGTACCGAAGTTAAATTAGCCTCAAAACAAACCAAATTAAGAAGCATACCTTTTCTGGCATGCCAAGTGTAATAATTGGTGCAATGCTTCTTCTTATGTCCTGCAGCTTCATAGAAGAAACAACCCATACCTTTCGGATGAACCGGTCTCTTTTGTAGTCTTTTGAGGTGCCATAACCGTAGTTTCCTTATCCTTTTTTCTTTTCATCCGTTTATCCTTGGAAGTATTAGCCAAGTGAGCACTTTCTGTCTTCTCTTGCTTCAACCTTTCTTCTTCTTGCACGCAATGTGAGATGAGGTCATTAAGAGACCAAGTCTCTTTTTGATAGTTATAGCTCACCTTGAACTGACTGAATAGTACAAGAAGAGATATAATAACCAAATGCATTAGCAAGTCCTTAGAAAGGTCAAGCTTAAGTGCTTTCAATTTTAAAGCAAGATGAGACATATCCATGATGTACTCCCTAATGTTCCCTTTACCTCTATATCTCATTGAGATGAGATTTGCCAAAAGTGTACTTGTTTCAGCCTTTTCATTTTTGGCAAATCTCTTCTCAAAGTCCTCGAGGAACTCTTTCGCTATCTTTATCATTTCTGATATAGTGCCCCTAAATGCTTCTGGAATGGCCTTCTTCATGATTATCATACACATGCAAGTTGACTTCTCCCACCTTTCCATGTCCCTCTTTTCATCAGAGGAACTCTTATCTGTAAGAGGTGTTGGAGAAAAAACCCTTAACGGAAGGTCGAGATCCATGACTCCAAGAACTATAAGGAGGTTCTCTTGCCATGATTTGAAGTTGCTACCATTCAGCATTGGAATTGAATTAATGTTGGCAGTAATGTTAAAGGCAGAACTAATAGCTGAAATAGAGAACAAAATAAACAAACCCAAAATAAGCGCACATAAGAATCCAAAATAGCAATAATAAATCCAAATAGAGGTAACCTATCTCAAGTATCGGGCACTCCATTAATATTTAGTCTTTGGATAGAAATATTAACTTGTAAGTGATATCTTGGTGTAGTAATCAAACGCTGACAATAAGAACATATCAAACAATAAATCTTCCTTTGTGTCGATTTATTATTCACATATAAAATCGAATAATCATCACGTGTTTATCACCACAGGTATGCATGCAACTTTGTCAAATATTGCCTTCCTTTGGGTCGGTCAATATTCACATAAGTTGCATGGACATAACCGTTTATATTTCAAAACAAATTAATTTTCACAAGAGAGACTACTTTAGTGACATGTTGCTTTAATTAATTCATCTCAAAATATATATAAAATACCAATATTTGAATTTAAAATTGCACCAAAAATGACCAAAATAAAAATAAAAAAATAAAAAAAATTGGTCAAAGTCAATAGTCAAAGTCAACCAGTCAAAGTCAACCGTTCAACATGATTGGTCAACCTTGACTGGGTGGGGGCTAGATTGGGTCGGGAAGACCCAACCCAAATCCTAACCCAACCCCCCTTTTATTTCCTTTTTTTTTAAGGTCACCTAGGGTTTAGCCCCTGGGTAAGAGTTGGTCATGGGCCCAGCCCATGTATCCTCTGCCTTCTTTAGTTACGGGCCCAACTAGGCTAGTGTATGTGTCAGCGTTTTTTTTTTAGTGATCTGGCATCCTAAGGGTTCAACCCCTAGGTCATAACTGGTCATGGGTCCAACTAGGCCCATGTAAAGAAACATTACACGGGTTTGGGTCAAAGCCTAGACTCGCCCCAAAGATGCCTTAGGGGTCTTTCAACCCTCAGAAAAGACAGGCGGCTTGACAGCTGTCTGTAGTTGGCTCCCTAGTGGACGCCGCCAGAAGGAGCCGACACCGGTGGAGGCAGGTCCTACAGCCGACAAAACAACCCCTTTGCCTTTTTTTTTTGCTCCCTCATACGGTGGCTTTTGGCTACTGCTCTCCCTGCACTGCCGCTACTAGAGACTACGGCTCCCTCTCTCTAGCATGGCCTGAAGGCTACCCTTCGAGTTGTACGCCGGCGGTGGTAAATGTGCTGCTGGCCTCCTTTTGTTCACTGCAATTTTTTTCCTCCTCCTAATGAGATGGCTAAAGGCCACCGCTTTCCTTCTTTCGATGTGGCTTGGAGTCCTTCGCTGGCAGTAGTAAGATTGCCACCGACATTGTTCATTGTTTTAATATATGTATATACACCCCCTGAAAATAAAACAAAAAACAAAAAAAAAAATCTCTTGCATAGCATACAGATGCATATATACATAGGAGTGCATATATTAAAACTAAAGCCTGAATATGTAAACCGCATGTGTATGCATAAACTAAATTCAATCGAATATATATTTTCCATAAAACATTCAACCAAAAAAAATCTTCATACAATTGTTCTCAAATTCAATAATTTTAAAGAAACATGATTGTTAAATTTGAGAATTATTCTATGAGAATCATAGTTACAAAATTATTGATTCCCAATGATTTAACACAAAGAGGCTCTAGATACCACTTGTTAGAACAAAATTATGATGAAAACTATCATCATCAAGGATTATTCATGTCAAATCACCAAGAATATTAATAAGATGCGGAAGCTAACCTAAATCCATAGGTGCGATATGATTCTAGAGTCTGTAGGTTGAGGATCTTCCGAGTCTGGTACGTAACTCCTCTTTCATGGTTTGCCTTTGTAATTTCTCTATAGATGGGGAACAGAAAAATAACGTACGTACTGACTTGGGGACCACAACCACTTTTTTATATCTGTTAAACCCTAGCAGTTATCCTTAATTATCAATTTAGCCCATCATAAAATTAGCAATTATATTTTGATCTCTATACAGAGGAGGCCCACACTTAATGATGTATTAAAAGCCCAAAACCCAAATTGATCACTTTTAATTGGACAACCTTATTGATAGCATTTAATTCATATTTATTATCCAACACTTCTATTGTGGCATGTTAGGCATGTTGGAAAAATAGTCATGCAGATGAAAGTAAATTTGAAAACTTCTATTTATAGGATGCTAACTCATGTTGTTACATAATCTAATATGTACTTCTCAAAGACAAAAGCAAATGCCATAAGCAGAAACTTTTGAATCTCCACTAACAAATCTTTAACACTATTCTTCTGCAGCCAATCGTTGTGTGTATGGGCATGACATAGTGAGTCTTCACCACTAGGTTTCTTTTCCAGCCATTAAAGTACCAAAAGGAATAATTGCTAAAGATGAAAGACTAATTTTCTCTACAAGTTACACGGTAGTTTAAAGAAATTATGAAGACCCAATGTCTTTATTTCTAGAATGTAATAGGAAGTATTTTTTTCAAGCTAAAAAACCTAGAAAACTTGTCTTCCTAGTTTGCCTATTAAGCTCACCAACCATCGGAAATTTCCTTGTGAAACACGTCACCTACAGGGAAATTCCTCTATGGTGTTGGCCAATTGCAACTAAAATTGCAATCTTGATTTGTTTCCTTTTCATGTTGGAAAATCATTGTCCAAGATATTTCTTATTCAAATTATTCTAATTTAAATTATAATAATATCATAACGAAAACTATCTAAATTGAATAATTATGAATATGAATTATCTTTAATTCAAATTTAATTAGGATTTAATTATTTACCAAAATAGTTATGCAGTAGGCGCCACACATAATCAAGTTGCACACTCAGTTCAAGCCCAATAAGTCCATATTGAAATACCTCTTGAATTTCCCATAGTATTTGATTATTCCTCAATTTGAAACTAAAGTTAATGAGGTAGTGTTAGGACTTAATAAATATATAATATCAAGCTACTATAATTACAAATAAAAAAACTTGAACATTGCACTCTTAACAATATACAATTTACGAGACTCTGAATATTCTTGTCCATGATCTCTTATATTATGTTTGTCTCTATAAATTATCCATAGTTGATTTAATGTCAAGTTTTGTTTTATCTTCCTGACTATTTTGTCCCAAAATTCTATTATTTCACTTATTTAGGAAAATTCTATTTATAGTAAATATAAATGATATATTGTTCGGTTACCAAATGTCTCAAGATGATCCAGGCCCAGTCTTTCATAATTTTCCGAATAATGCGTTTGCAAACATAACATTCACTCTTGTCAAATTTTGTATCTATGGATTATGCTGATATCGAATATAGGTCATACCTCCAATATACTAACAAAATAGAACCTACAATCGTTAGAGTTTCTGCCTTTGGTATATCAAAAGATACAAGTTATAAACATAGAGTCATGAACATATTTTAAGATTAAAATAACATATAAATAATTATCAAAAGTGAATTGATTTTTGTAAATAAAATTATTAATGAATTACTTTAAGTCCAATTTGATATATGATCTTTGCTTAGGTCAAATATATCAATGTGTCTACCATGGAACCTAGCCTGCTCTTAACGACTAAGATAAACTTCCCTCTAATTGGCTGTAGATTCCTATTATATATTTATCAAGAACAAAGTCAACATCTTTATTCTTCCCTCTAATTGGCTGTAGATTCCTATTATATATTTATCAAGAACAAAGTCAACATCTTTATTCCACAAGTTGCAAGCTATAATTTTACCTTTAAACTAATAATCATATCTTTCTACATATAAACCCTATAGATGCACCATTTAAGATTTAATATAAGAGTGACTTGTATTTTGTTTGCTTGTTATATAATCAATGATATGAAAGTAAATAGGACAGTTTTTCTACTGAACATAAAAACATGATATTATTATTTATTGAAAACCACATGTCTATTAAATACACCAATAGTATTTAGTACTAAAGGCACAAATCCTAACAGATCGGAAGTCAAAACTTCTCATCATCTATGGTTTATAATGATGAGATGAATTCTTCACATGATCTGCAACTTGGACAATCATTTCAAACATGGCTATAGTAGAATGTACTACAAAACCTTTGTCGGACCCCTTTTCAACTACTAGATAGCATCTTACCTTTTTCATCCACCTTGACTTATAACATACCAAACATATTACTATACAGGCTTTTCATTCATGGACAAAGTAAGATGAAGACTCATAAGTTACCAAATTTAGTTCTGAATTTTTTGTGTAAAAAAACTTCAATTATGGTGAGTTGGTCATAAGTCAAAGCTTCCCATCATTGATTTTTTATCATGATGCCAAGTTAAAAATCTTCATGGCATCATTCTTCTTCATGTGATCTGCTTTTCAGGATAATAATTTCAAATGTGATTCCGATAGAATATACAACAAAACCTTTTGGGTACTACTCCCTTTCAACTACTTGGTAGCAGCTTTTTTTTTCTTCAACTTTCACCCTCCGATAATATACTAGATATTCATTCAAGTCTTTACACTATTTCGAGTAAAGGACACAGTCATTTGGATAAAGCTTGTATCTTTTTGTACTGTAATCCTAATGTCGTCCGGTCGACAAGATTAAGAGGACTGGTTAAATTTTAAATAATTTATTCGGTGAAAAATTTTAAAAGATTAGACTTGATAAATTTTTATTTAGTCCATGTTCAAATCTCCTTATAAGCATGGGATTAAGCATAACAATCTGTCAATTGATGCACACCATCACAAATTTAGGTACTTATGTGCAAATATTTATAAAATTTAGGGCCAAATTGATTTTTCTTAAAATAGAGGGGTCAAGATGAAATTTTATGCTATTTTTTAAAAAAAATTACATGTCTTTCAAATTTGAAAAATTACAATTAAACCATAATTTTTCAAAATTTTTTCAAACCCAACACCAAATATAAGATTGTATTAAACAAAAATTTAAATCCTTCTCCTTTCTAAATGCTTCAATCAATCCCCTAAGGCAATTCTAAACCAATATTGTCTTATCAAGTGAACGAAATTAACGCCCACTTAACGTCCTCTTAGCCTTGTACATACTTAGCTTATCATCTTCGGATAATTCTATAACTTTTTACACGCGTTATCATAAAGTTGCAATCTATTGTTCTCTGGTTATTAAGGATAGTAGTGTCACCGTTATACACTAATATACAATTTTATAATAAAATTATAAACAAATTTTTTAAACCAACAGTAATATTTAAACAGTTTATGTGACAGTCTATAATCGGAAACTTTCATTTGGATTGTGCATTTTGGTGCTCAAACTGTAATTGACAATTTAGTCCTCGTAATCTTTATCATTTTCTTGAAAAGAAAAAAGAAGAAAAAATGTGCGCGACTGTGTTATAGTGCGTGTAGACACACATATTATAACAGTATTCCCCAGATGAACCAAAGGATTTGTGTCTTGATGACCATTTATTGTTTATCTAGGTTATTGTATTGAAAAGCAGCTATATATTACAAGTGGATTAGTACTAATTCTCTAATGCTACTACACATTTTTGTTAATACGATATATTACGGGCAAGTGGAAAAAACTATTAAATCATACCGCCGCTAATACAATACTACATTACATCGATATTCTAGTAAATTATGATAGCCTAGCCCTAAATCCTTTTGCCGGTACAATTCCTTATCAACAGAGATAACATGGAGTAGTAGTACTAGTCTTTTGCGGGCTAAATTCTGAGTTTCTGACTTCTTTTTCTAGGTTCATGCGTGGTAAAAAGAAGGTGTACACATCAGCTTGAGTTAGAAGGAGACACTACTACAAACAGTGCCTTTTGCAATGGCAAAAAGTCGTCACAACAAGTAGAAAGTCGTCGTAAATATTTTTTTTACAACGATATGTTGTTGTCAATACGTCGTCACCAAAAATTAGTTGCAAATAATGTTATTTGCGATGACAAATAGTAGGAAAAAAATCGCTACAATTATGTTGTCACGGTCGTCGTCAAATATGATGTGGCTTCAGTTTTCTAATCTCCTAAATTTACAATGTTGATGGTATCATCGTTGTTGTCGTCAGCCGTGTCTGGAAGAAGTGGAGGACCTAGTCGAACAAAAGTTGGTAGAACATCACTAACAGAAATTGAGCTCCAGGTACAATTGGCCCATCAAATCCACCAACGATGTATAGCTTTGGTACAACGTTATGTTGTACTTAGCCAATCTCTATAGAAAATCTTCCACATGCTGATCAACATGCGTCGAAGATGTTCCGTCTTACCAAGAGCTAAATGATGAACCATCACCTGTGCAAGAGTAAATCCTATGTAGGAGTGTAGGGCCTAGTCCACTCATGTGTCCTCTACATCTACCTAGGACATGCTCCAATATTCCTTCCTCGTCAAGCGCAGGTGCCGCTGAAGATGAAGCAGACTGTGTCATCTGGGTTTGTCTATCCTACTCCATCATGTACTACACAAATAACATTTTGCACATGTTAAGAATACACAAAGTATATTGAACAAGAGAAGATAGTATTAAAAATTTAAAGTACTTACAAAAGTCTATTGTGCTTGTGGGTTGACCTAAGTCTCCTCATGATGATGCATGTCTGCCTAGTTGTCTATGGCGGACATGGGCTGCTGGATCACTGTGTTGGCTTGTCCAACAATTTGAATGTGTTAAAAATGATGTATTCCTTGATAAGTTTTAAGATTGCTTGTAATTAAACAAACTTGCTAACCTTCTTATCACGATACTAGGAGATGGATATCGGACCATGCAAAATTGACCATTTTTGGTTGCCACAATTGTTTTTATTCATTGTCGACTTTTCTATTTGTTATAGTTTTTAGCATTAGCAACATTGAAATTAATCTATATAATAAATAGCCAACTTAGTAGATATATAATTACCTAAAATCTCTCAAACATGAACCTATTGGGATAACGACTCAAGTTTTGGCTCTAACATTTGCCTCGTTTGCTAGTCCTCCAAATGCTTTAAAGTGTTCATGGAGGTTGCTCTTCTAATCCTTATAGCACTTAATTGCCACCCTATGAACCATGCCACGGAGGATGCCGTCTAGCCTTTTGTAATCCAATACAAACCCATCCTGCAATACATTCAAGACAAGTTTTAATTACTATTAGTATTGTAATGCCCTGGAATTTATTTAATGGGATTAGTATGTAATTGGTGGATTAGTGTGCCTTTTGCAATTTTAAAGTTTATTTAATCATTTTAACATTTTTCAAATTTATTTCGTTTTTACTCCTTTGTTAGTTTTCTTAAATTCTATAGTTGTCAAAAACTACAATGAGCGTATTTTAACATTTTGTTAACACTTTTGAACAATTTTGATGATTTCTATTCAATCTGTTTTGTCTAATTATTACCTTGAAGACCCTAGTCCCCTTTTATTTAAACTCTCTCTTCCTCACTCTCCTCACATACTCTCTCATGTAGTCTTTCTCTCTCTCTTCAATTTCATTCACTCCCGACGCTCTCTCTCTTATTTCCTTTCCAAAAATTTCAACCTCAAACTTTATAATCACATATTTGAGGCCAAGAATCAAAGTTCAAGCCACAAAAACTCCTTAAAAAATGTTCATCAAAGGTCAGCCCTCTTTCTCTAAAATTTTTGTATTTTCGTTTTGAATCCTTCGTGTATGTTTCAATCCAAGCTTGAATAAGTTTAAACAACCTTTAATCTGAGTTTGTGGAACCTTAAACACCACAAATCTGAGCTCGGTTTGAATGAAAATGAGATTTAAACTAATTTTTATATTTTTTCTATTTTTCAGATTAAACCTTTGATTCACATGAAAACTTGTTAAAAAGTGTTCAAAGATGTGCTATTATGTTATTTAATCATGTTTTGATGTTACCTATGCTCTGGGAATTGAGAAAAACATGTTTGATTGAGTTTTGAACTTAGATTTGATGAAAACCCAAGATGTGGAGATTTCCAAATCGCGATAGATCGACAGGCCGAACTCAAAGTTTGGCATACTAGATTCAAAGTGATCAAAAGGCCGATTTCAGAGGTTCGAAAGCTAATGTTCATTAGATTGAACTTATGGGTTCGGTAGGCCGAACACGTGGTCGACTATGGTATGCATAGTGCGGTCGACTACATAGCTCATAAAGAGCTGATTTCGTACCACCCAAGTCCCATTGATTCCAAACTATATTTTAAATATATTTTACTTGCTTTACAAATTTAAGCTCGTTTAAAATGTGATCTAAACTATGTTTGAATACCAAGAAAAGCTATGAGACCTTGTGATTTGGCATGGCACACTAAGATACCGTGGTATAGCATACTAATGTGGAATAATTTAAGATTAGACATTGATATACCTAGTCCTTATTGAAGGTGGTTCGTGGTTTCGTGGAGCTAACGTGTAGTAGACTGGAAATACGGTGTTTGTGTTATCCTATTGAGGTAGGACTCTAGAATTCTTTTTCTTGGTAGCCATGAATTTTGAAAGTGATTTGGCCATGACCTATTTTCTTGGAATGTCTATAAGGTATGACTTTAATATATATATATATATATGTATATATTTAGTTGTTTTCATTGATTGATGAATGATGAGAGTTCATGATAAACAAATGAACTAAATAAAGGAATTTAAATGATGAAACTCAGTAATTGAGACTTGACTAATGACTTGAAGAACTAAATGAATGGGACACACCGTTTGGAATGATATATTAGGGCATGAAGCCATGAATCAAAAATCGGTTCATGCAAAGAGCGACCTTGGAGACAGGTTCCAAAACCCAACTAGGATACTATGGTGGATTCATATTTGGCTTTGCCTAGAAAATGATAATGAATATGCTAATAGATTATTAATAGACCAAAATAGTGAGTATGAGAGCAACTGATTACCTTCACTGTTCTTGATAATTTTATTTACGTTAATGCTATTTCTATTATTTGAATTTTATGTATACTTTATTTATTTAAGCAGATTTTTTAGAGTTTAAGTCTTACTGAGCCTTTCGTTCACTATTTTATTGTTCTAAAATCCCCCTCTTCTAGGTGGTTTGTAGTACATTACCGATTAGGTGTAGTGGATCATGCAAGCAGACCGTAGAGGCATTATTTAAGTTTTTCTCATTCAATCAACACATGTAATTATTTGGTATTATTTATTTATGATTGGACTGTGATTTGTATCTTATTTATGTTTTTCATGTGTGTGCACTATGTGGGTTGGTATTGGACCGACCTGCTCTCGTTGGATTTACTTTTAATTTGGTTTTAAATCGAGGTATCACCTAGCTTATACATCAGGAATTAATAAATGGTAGTTATCAAAAAGGTTTTAAATTTATCAGATTTTCATAAATAACCTAATAATAAATAGGCAAGTTTAGTTAATATTATTTAAATAATTTAATTAGACCGCCACGTCACTATCCTCAGTTTGGGTTTGTGACAAGTATGTTCTATAAAAACTATGTACTATACAAATTATGTTCTTTAAGGATGAAGTTGAATATATACTAGCATGCGCAGCTGAATGTGTCTCTTATGCTAGACATTAACATCTTTCCAAGCATCATTGTATGGCTCACATACATCCCGAGTATAGATGCCTATGGCACTTTTGAACCACGACTTGAACTGCCCAAGAGCCTTCCAAGTACCACTGGCCTCGTCAGATTTGACAGGAACCTTTTCGTACTTCTCAACATATGCTACAATCTCATGCTATTTTGCCTTTCTTCGATCGGTACAACGGCAAAGTACGGCAACTGGTGTTGTAAACATCAAGAAACATTTCAGATTAAAATTAATTGACCGAATAAACTATACAAATTTGTAATTAGGTTGTAACATACTCGACTAACAGCGAGATAACACTCTATACGGATTGGGTGGAGGTTGTGCTCCACCTATAGAGCCAACACATGTAGCAACTTGTCTAGACATATCCAACTATTGTCAAATAAAAGATTTAATATCATTATGTACTATAATAATTATGTTCATTTTAGTAATATAAAAACAAGGGCATTTATACATAATATCTATTCTTCATCACTACTAATGTCTTGAATGTTGCTACCATCATTAACATCGTCATCTTTTTAAGAGTCATCATCTTTGACTTCAACGTACTCCTCTAAAGTTTCATCATCCTCTTCTTGCAAATCCAAATTTTCATCTTCTTTAGCAGACTTCTCTTTTAAGATAGAATCAACATCGAATGTGACAACATCTGACGATACATTGGGACATTCCATGTCAAGTTATCAATCTCTGATCGTTCCACTACTAATTCAACATTTGTAGACTCTGTATCTTAAACCTCCATCACATCGTCCACATCTGCTTCGGGGAGATACCATATATGCCGATGTTCAAAGTGTTCAACAACTTTCCAATTTAGACTGTTAAACAAATCATCTACATAAAACACTTGTTCTGCTTGAGATGCAATTTCTAATTAAAAATTAAAATTTCTTTTACTTTTTAATTTTATTATTATTGATACAATTTGCATTACAATTAAAAATTACAATTTCTTTTATTATTTTCATATTTTATTATTTTTTATTATTTTATTATTATAATAATGATTTAGTATATTATTTTACTTTATACTTAATAAATTAATTAATTAGTTCATTAATCGTTAATTAAGAATTATCATTTTTTATTTTTTATTTTTAAATTGTAATTAGATTTTACAATTTTTTAATTTTTATAATTAATTATTATTAATAACTTCTAATTCATATTAATAATGCAAACCAAAAATTCTTATTAATTTTTATAATTAATTATTATTAGTAACTTTCAAATTGTAATTAATTTTTATAAATAATGCATTAACAATAATTTTACAATCTCTAAATTCTAATTCTACAAAATCTCAAATTTTTCTACAACGATCCACATTAAAACAATCCTTAATTCCAAAAAAAATCACAATCATGATTCATAATTCAACAACAAATCACAATCTAAATAACATATTCATATCTCCAAAAATTCAATTAACAACATAATTCTAAAAATATTCCAAATACCAAAAATGTAAAAACTTACATTATCTAAAACCCACTATGAACAGGGGTTAGAAAGCAAGGATGACAGCGAAAACTTTAATTGTGGATGACTGGTAAACAGTCAAAAGCTCCAAAAACAAAACCAGGAAAAAGTTTGGAGATTTCCTAATTTAGGAAGATTTCTACGGTTATTGTTTGCTAATATGAGTTTTTACAATACAAAACTCTTGAATCTATGAATATCTGGATGTTTGGGAGAGATTTGAGGTGGAATGGGGCGGAGAAAATGAAGAGAAAATCAGAGGGAGAAGGAATTCGTTGGAAAAAATAGGGGAGGGGGAGCTCTCGGGTTTGTTTATACGTAGACTTTTTTGCGACGACTTTTTTTCATCGCAAATAATAATAATGTTGTTGCAAAAAATAATCAAAAAGTCCCACTTATTCTGGGGAAAATATATTGACGGAAAACTCTTTTGCATCGACAGTTAAAAATGTCGTCCAAAAAATATTCATTATAGCGTGCGTTCCTCTGCCAAAATTTTCACTATTTACGACGACACTAGTCGTTGCAAATAATTGCATCACTATTGTGGCTGATAGCATGAGACCGCTGTAAACCATTTGGTATTTGCAACGACATGTGGTTGCAAAAAAAGCAAATTGTCATTGCAAAAAGACCTCTGAAACTGTGACTGAGAGTGCAAGACAGCTATAAACCATTAGTATATTCATCGCAAATAAGCTACTAATTTGGTGCGAGTTTCCAAAGACTAAATGCACTGACAATATCAACAGTCATTTGCGTTATTTTGCAATCGCATGTCAATGCAAATAACTGTTTTATGCGACAACATGTTGTTGCAAAAACTTGGTTTAATTGCAACGTTTTGCTGTTGCAAAAAATGACATATTTGTTGTCGCAAAAAATGTCAACCCTCTCAACCTTATTTGTAGTAGTGTGATTACCGAGCTCCTAAGAAAAGAAGATCATAAATTTCAATTTCAAACACACAGATTGAACACGAAAGATATGGTCAATTACAGATTCGGAACATTTCTCTGCCACTTTGTCAGCGGCCAAATATATATAATGTGTAGATATAGTCCATCTGTATTTATGCATGTGGTTTAATAAAGAGTGAAAATCTTTATTTGACTGTAGAAAGCGTGTCTGAATTTGAAGTGGGTCCCTCTGATAATCTTGTCCTGTCTGCGTAAAAACAAGTTGAAACGCTGGTGGCTTCTTAGCATCATCGCCGAGGAAAAGGAGGAAAGAAAAGGAGAACATCCATTCAATTGCATCTTTCAGACGAGGACATTTATATATCGGGTCTCGTCATTCTCACGTTCTGGTTCCAATTTTAACCAAGCACTGGCCAACTTTACTCCTTCACCTCTCTCTTTGGCCGAAAAAAGGACGTAATTTCTCAACCATTGAAGTTTCTCAGCCAAATTGTACCAATTGTTAATTACTTTCTTATTCTCCGTCTTGTATATATGTTTGTATTCAATTATTCCTCTTTATTTCATTACCCTTTCCAATATCGTTTTAATATATATTTTCTCCTTTGCAATACTTCAGTAAATATGCTCATAATAAATTTGGCATTTGAATATAAAAAATATTTTCTAATATTACATCATTTTTAATGCTTTGTTATATGTTAAATTTGTGACAAACTTGTCACTAAGTTTAACATATAGCAAATTTAACATTTGATTTTTATTAACTGATAGATTAAATTTTTAGCTTTAATAATTACAACATTACCAATTTTTAATTATTTAATATTACGGTTAATTATATAACTATGCTTCTTAGTTTTAATTATTTTTTAATTTATTCATATGTTTTAAGAAATTATAAAAATATCTTTTGACTTGGAAAAACTTGTTTCAATTTTCACTCATAAACTTTTGGACCAAAAAATAGAGATAAGATAATACTACCCTTAATTAGACCTAATTTATTTTTTAAATCTATTTTTTTGAGAAAAATTTTAAAGAATATATTAAAATTTAAAAAGCCATTAAGTTTAGATCTTTTTTTTTTTTTTTGAAATTTGATGCTTTGCTTTAGGAATTTTTATGCTTTTAAATTTATAAGATATTTTTTTATAATTGTTTAAAGGTAATTATGTCCTTTTGTCCAGTTTTTTCTCTTTATAGAGATGAAATTGAAACAAAATTTTCAAATTTAAAGGACTCTTTTGTAGTTTTTAAAAATAGAGCGATAGATTGAGAAATATTTAAAACTAGAATGTATAATTATATAATTAATTCTTTAGTATTAAGAATTTACTTTTACAAGTTAGAAGGTTTAACTATCATGATAAAAGACAAATATAGCATTTCAAATAACATTACGTATTGGAGCATAAAATAAAATAACACATCACCTATGCTATGCTATTTTCACACTCTTTGATGGCAAATATAATATTGACTTAAGCATTGGCATTTGCATTGAACATGTTCTGAGAATCGCCTAAACCTAGCTAATTCAATTCTCAAAAAAAAAAAAAAAAATACTACTTGCAATTAAGTAGTTCCATCACTTTGTTTTTCAACATTAATTAAAAGTTAGTGGTTGTTGGTCAACCAGTTTCACTTTTTAATACAACTTTTATTTCTTTTTCTGTTTATAACATGGAGGTTCCTCGATTGGCATTTTGTGAGCAGATCTTCGAACTGCAAGTAGTATATGCCCTTGCTTAACAAAAAAAAAAAAAAAAAAGTTTCCAATACTTTTTTTATCTTCTTATCTGTTTCTACTCTAACTTCTTTTTCTTTTTTTTTTTTTTGGGCTCTTGGGGTGTTCCACTCCTCTTTTGAATCTATATGTTTACATAAATAAGTTTTTTTTTTTCATGACAAAGGATCACAAAGGACCTAAGTTGCTTTTAATGGATAAACCCATCCTGGCTGAACATTAGCCCAATCAACCATTTTATTACAATTACCTTTGTATGATTAAGTTACAAATTGAAAAGATAAATAAAAGGGACACATATTCTCTTTTAAGCTAGAGACAAAAAAATAATATGTATACAAAACAAAATTTTCATATAGATATGCATGAATGATTTGGATCACTAACGCTGTAACGGTACCTCAATTTATAAAAAATAAAATAATAAAATCATCTAAAGAAAATATGATTTCTAAAGCCAGATAAATTGATCAATTTGTCACAAACAAACCCCCAAGGAAGGTTTTTTAAAAAAAAAAAAGATGCTTCAGAGCTGGTTTATAAAACCGCTAAAGAAGGTTTTCCGTGGCCTCCATTTTTCCTAAAGGAAAAAATATAAAAATTCATATTGATTAAGTTTAATTGAGCGTTAACTCTACTCTACCAAAAATGATATCAAAAGAAGTCGCCACTATTATGTCTGTAGATACAATCCTATACTTAATTATGTGCTTCATTCTAAAGATTGAATGATTGTGATACCGTGCACGTCCAACAATACTTTATACGTTATACCTTTTTCAAATATTCTATCGGCCTTAATTAATTTGATTCTTCAAATTTAATTTTCAAAAATAATGATTGTGTATTTTTCTGATAACTTGATTTAATTATGTTGATTTCAATACGCTCTGTTTCTGACCAAAAAAACAAACTTCAAGATCTCCTAACATGTTCTTTGCTGATTTGATAATTTACATTAATGGACTTTCGATGTCATATATTGCATCTGATGTGAATTATTCATGCACAGCGTTATTATTATTATTATTTTTTAGTGCTAGTCAAGAATGACAAACTTGTTTAAACGAATATGGGAATGTACCATGCACTTTATGGGCTGATAATAAGTTTCCATGCTAGGGTTTGATTAATCAATTATGAAGAAGAATGATAGGGTCTAGTGCTAGACAAAGAAACAAGATGTAGAAAAATGATTTTACAAATAGGATGTTCAAGGACTGTTGTTGATTGATAATCCAGCGAAAAAAAGAATAATGCAAATAAACAAATTACATATGCTTGAAATATATAGTGATTGTAAAAGTAGTCCAGCAGTAAAATGATATCTGACTGAGTTTAAATCGTAGTTGTAAAAATAGCTTAATAGTAAAATAATACCCAATTGAGTTTGAATCCCCCACCCTAAGTTCAAAAAAAAAAAAACGTAGTTGTAAAAATAGCTTAATAGTAAAATGATACCCAACTGAGTTTGAATCCCCCACCCTAAGTTCAAAAAAAAAAAAAAAAAAAGCTTGTGTCTTGAGATCTGAGGATCCTATAATGCGTGTAAGCACAGGAACCATCCATTTACTGCCTTGATGATCATATATATATTCCCTTTTTTAATATGTTGCTCAAAAGGGGGAAAAATGGTGATGGTCCTACTGCTATCCTCATACAACATATGATCACAAAAATAAAAAAAATAATAAAAATAAGAAATATTCATCAACAGTAGGCGTAAACATTTCTATTAATTTTTTAGCTAGTAAAAATTGTGTAAAACCTATGGTTTTATTTGAAAAAGAATTCAAAATTTTAGAATATTTTGAAATTTTTAATAATCTTAGGGTAGAAAATTTATTCTAGAAAGTTCTAAAAAAAAAATTCACCTCCTCCCTGATTTCCCTCTTCCCCCAATTTCTTTTTTACTTTTTCTTTTTTCCTTTTCCTCTTTCTTTTCTTTTCTTTCCTCTCCCCGTGCAAATGGAGAACTCGTCTCTACCCTCTTTTGCCGACCAACTTTTGGCCACAGCCCACCTACACTACCAGCCAAAAGGGATTGTTGCCACCTGAAACCTCTGGCGCCGAAGTGTCGTTTGCCCACTCGCCGTCGGCAGCCCGAACGGAGCAAAGTCTACCTCATCCCTATGGGATTTCGTGGGAGATTTTGGTGCCGTCTAGTTCCCTCTCCACTGGCAAGTCACACCTTCGGGTTCCTCTCATTGAGAGGAACAAGACCTACCCTACCTCAAGCTCGATCATTGCTGGAAACTTTTGGGGCTACTGTCGCCTCCCTTCATCAATTTTGCTCCTTTTTTTGGCGAGTCGAGCCTCATTTTAGGAAACTAACCTTGGAACAGTGATCCTTACATTGAGAGCTTCATTTTGGTATAGATCTCTGCCACTGCTTCGACGGTCGACATTAGTCAACGTCGGTCAATAGTGGTCAACGGTCAACGCCAACCACCAAATCAGAAAAGATATCACTTTCACCTCTTTTGACATTCTGGACACATTTGTGGTATTGAATTTGCGAGACAGAATTCCGAAAGCTAAGTTTGGTGATTTAAAGTTTCAATAGATGACACCGTTTCAAATCTTTTTGCCACTAAATGTCATCGACTAAGTCGGTTAGAACTCTATTACTTATCTTTCATGATATTTTTATTTAATTGGCCAATAAATTTAGAATGTAAAATTAAATTATATGGATTTTAATATATTATTTATTAAACTACATGTTATTGTTGTTGTTTCTATCAATCGTTGTTGTTGTTGTTGTTGCTATTGCTATTGATGTGTTGTTGTTCTTATTACTGCTGCTACTACTACTACTACTATTATAATTATCATCATCATCATCTAAAATTGATATTGAGTTGATTTTTTGTACTTGAGATTGGTTTTTACACACGTATTGAATACCTATTTGGGATTAGGATCCATTATATTATGTTTAAGCTTGGACTTGTAAAATTGATGGTTGGAATGAAATGTTTATTTGACTCAATAAAATTGCTCTAGGTGGTGCATCTTACAGTTATGGCTCACCACAATGCATTTGTAGCTTGTTTTCTTGTAGGTATAAATTTTTTGTTTTGAGAAATATAAGTCTTTGTGTTGTCGAAATTTTATCAAAATTAACTAACGTGGGTAGAATAATTTACGTTGGGTTTTTAGTAGTCAAATGAGTTAAAACCAAATCCAATATATATTGAGACCTTATATGGAGCCTTCGGACAACTTGTAATGCTATCCAAAGTGTTTCTCAAAGTTTTATCCCATGTGATGCTCATTTGTTGGGCATAACAAACGTCACATATTTTTGGTATCACCCATGCTATATGGCCTATCTCAAAGGGTGCTCTTTTGAGGCACAACAAACACAGAGTACTCATTTAGGGCACAATGGAACTTACTATAACCTCTTTTTCCTTCCTTCTCTTGACTAACAACCTAGATGTGAGTGGAAGAATTTGAGTGACGATTATAAATTTTTGAATTATTGATCTATTTGATAAAGTGAGAATTCGATGGATCTTTATATTGATATGAAAATTAGTTTATTAACTTTATAAGGATTTTATATTATAATAATAGAAAGAAAAACTGAGAGGCGAGTAATGGATTTCCTGCTAGGTACTGTATACTCACCCCCTAGTTTCCTTTTCAGGTTAGTTGCTTGATCCTTGATGTCTAGGAATGTCAACGATGCTCCTCGCTACTCAATTGATATATTCTCCTTATATTTTTATTGGTGCATGGAAGATACATAAAATAGACACTCCCAGTAGATGGTTGATTATTTCTAAACTCTGTTTTATTTGTTATTTGAAATTTTTTTTATCTATTTTGACTAAAGCTGCGTAGCTGTTTTTTCACTTATTTTATAAGCATTCATTTAAAATTTATATATTTTCATTTTAAAATTTTCTACTTGTATTTTACCTTTTTATTTAATATTAAAGACTCCAGAACAAACTTGATTTACTTCTATAATTTTATTGGCCCAACTACAGTTTCTAAAATTTTGATTTTCTAAATCTTCAAAGATATTTCTTTTAGCTTAATCACTACCTCTGATTTTGGGTCATGATAAATTGACCTATAAATCTATGATTGCTGCTTATTATAATCCATGAGTCCTTGAGTTAACATACCAACTCTAAGATATTAATGTGTGACATGGATTATATATATAAAAAAGTACATATATAATTAAGGTAATATAAATAACATTGTTTAAGTTTTCAGCCTAGTTCTAAAATTTGGTACCATTTTTTGACAGAACAAATTAATTATAAAAGAAGCTTAGTTACAAAGTTATAAATGCATGATCTTTTTTTCGTCAAATAAATTAAAAAAAAAAAAGTGAAGAAGAAGTTGTGTTTATGTTATGTAATATTGCGAACCACTTTTTGGCTTTTTTTTTTCTTAAATTCCTATAAATTACCCACTGGGTACAACTAATTTTCACTAGTGAGCATGAAATTGATATTACCTTGATTAATTTAATCACATTGATTAATTACCCTCTTTTTTTTAGTGATAATAGTACCATTAGATCTTTTCAGTAAAGATGAAAAAAAATATTAATGTACTGATAGAATTTTGTTTTGAGCGGTTAAATCTATTTCAAATCCGTGAGTCTTCCATACTTCTTCATTTTATTTTTCTTTTCAAATAACCTTGCAAATAAGATATCCTTGACTACTTAAAAACCCTCCCGTTGTTTGGTCTTTTTACACAATATGTGCTAGGGCGAATCTTTAGGGTAAAATGGGTCAACAACCTATTATTTCAGTCCTCATTGTTTTATTTGCACATTAGCAGCTAGGATAGTATACAATATTCTTCAAAGGTCAATAGTGCTGCCTAAAGGTAATAGAATCTCTTAGATTTAGTAATTAATTTAATTGTCTCTAAGATTTAGTTTATTAGACACATTAAAGCTGAATCCCTTATAATATATTATTCGTATTTATTTGCGTATAATACAATAGATTAAAAAAAGAAAGAAAGAAAGAAAGAAGTTTTTCTGTCCCTCAACTCAAATTTTAGGATCGCCAAATTGCTTCACCTTACATTTAACCAACTCAGTGGGATTACCCTTTAGCCTTTGCTTTTGTTTGAAGAAAGCAGCCGGGGCATTTTGGTCTTATAAAATATTTTAGCCTGAGGAGATGGCGTGGCGTTGGAAAGAGACAAGCCAGTCCAAATTCCAAAAGAATCCATCTTTTTAAGGAAATGGGAAAACCAAAACCCCCCAAGTCCAGATTATAAATAAAATTAAATCAATTATGAGGTAAGAGCCAAAGATAACATCTGATCCAAGGCAAGCTAAAACCCCTCCAATAACCCATCCACAACAAAATTTTCATACAAGAAAAGAAAGGAATTCACACACCCCCTATATCTCTTGACCTCTTAATTTCTTTCTCAGCTAGCTAGGATATCTTCAAGGTGCTTCTCAATTGTTGAAAATATTCTTCAAAGTAGTGCTGATCACAAACTCTCTCTTCCAAGAACATGGCAATAGTTTTTTCCAAAATTGCCATGATCCTCCTTCTGGTTAATTCCCTCCCTTTCTCAGGTTCTTCTCTATTACATTTATATTCCATTAGCTTCATGTATTGATCACATATTTTATTGAAATCTCTTGTCAAATTTTTATTTTTTCTTGTCTGATTATATATAATGTTTGAAAACACATGCGTGTTGATTTACAATTACATTAGCAATAACTAATTATGTTGAAATGATGAATTAATTATTTCTACTTTTTTCACCCTAATAACACAGGAGTTGTGTCCCTCGGAATCAACTACGGCCAAGTCGGAAACAATTTGCCGCCACCAGAGAAAGTCCTTGATTTACTCAGCTATCTGAAGATAACGAAAGCCCGAATCTACGACACAAACCCTCAAGTACTAACCGCATTTGCCAACTCCAAAGTCGAGCTGATCGTCACGGTCGAAAATGCAATGCTAGCCCAGATAATGGACCCCCAACAAGCCCTCCAATGGGTCACCACCCACATCAAACCCTACTTCCCCGCCACGATGATCACCGGCATCGCTGTTGGCAACGAGGTCTTCACCGACGAAGACACGACAGCGTTAATCGACAACCTTGTTCCCGCCATGATCAGCATTCACAGCGCATTGGTACAGTTAGGTCTAGACATGTACATCAAAGTTTCAACTCCAAGTTCTTTGGCTGTTCTCCAAGAATCCTACCCGCCGTCCGCTGGCAGCTTCAAAACCGAAGTCTCCACTGTCATGTCGCAGTTGTTGCAGTTCCTTTCGAGTACTAAATCACCCTTTTGGATCAATGCATATCCTTATTTTGCTTACAAGGACAACCCTAATAGAATCCCTTTGGACTACGTCCTTTTCAATCCAAACTCTGGAATGGTTGATCCTTACACAAAACTGCACTACGACAACATGATGTACGCCCAGGTGGACGCCGTGGTCTTCGCCCTTGCGAGGATGGGTTACGGCGGGATCGAAGTTCGGGTTTCAGAGACGGGGTGGCCGTCAAAAGGCGATACCAGTGAGGTCGGAGCAACGGTCGAGAATGCAGCGATTTACAATCGGAATTTGTTGAGGAGGCAGATGGGAAATGAAGGTACTCCTTTGAGGCCTAATATGAGATTGGAAGTTTATTTGTTTGCTCTGTTCAATGAGGACATGAAACCGGGTCCCACGTCGGAGAGGAACTATGGCCTTTTTCATCCTGATGGAACAATGGCTTACAATGTGGGATTGTCCTTGTCCACTACTTCAACCTCTTCAGCTTCCATCTCTCTCACTTCTTCTGCTACTAAGGTAAAAAATTAGACGTGGGTTATTTTTTTTTTAAATAGTAACATAGTATAATATATATATATATATATATATATGTGTGTGTGTGTACATACATTATATCTATAATTTCCATATATTCACGGATGAATATTTTTAAATATTATAATTTTTTTTTTAAATCATGTGAAATTTGTATAGCTTAAGAGGCTTACTAATATTGATCGATATTCTCACCCACAAAAGTCCCTATAGCATTGTATTTTTTATTAATATCACTCCGGAGGAATATATTGTTATATAAAAGAAAGTGTGTAAGTTGGCGAAAGTCAAAAGTGTACATGATTAGTGGAGTGGAAAATTTATGTACAATTAGTAATTAATAATAAAATAAAGTGTTTAGCATATGTTAAGAATTATTTATTAGGACTGTTTTTACTGCAACATATAAGAGTTTTACACTATAATAATTTTTTGTTGTTATTGTAATCTGTAGGAGTTTTACTCTATTTATAACTTAGAAAGTAGATCAAACTACTTCCATTTGTGCAAGTTTGTTTAATTTTAGCTATAATTAGCTTATGGACACCATGGTATTGTCTTGGTTTTAAAATTGTACTTTAGATTTTTTATGAATAGTAATCATCTGATTGTTCTCCTTTCATTCCTTGTCTTTTATCTTTCCACCACGTACGGAAATTTACTTTGAAACAGGCAGCTAGAATGGAAAATCAAAGCCTGGTGTACTGGACGTTTGTGTATTTGCTGACCTTCCAAGTTTTAATGAGAAGACCATTTTAAGCTAAATGGAGTTCGTGTAAATTGACATTAGTTTTTGGCAAGAGAAAAAGAAAAGAAAAGAAAAGAAATTTGTGGCTTACCCTTTTTGTAGTCTTTATTTATTTCATATTACAGACTACATGATAAAGTTAAAGTCTCATTTTAGACCAAACCATTTAGCACATGACACCACCATTATCTCCTTGAATAATATATTATCTAAACAAACAATTGTACTGCATCAGTGGGCCCATGACCTTCATCAGACGGGCAAATGTCACTCTCATAAACACACCCCATAATATCATGATCATGAGCCGCACCTTCACAACTTCAGGATCTCATTTGGCAGAATATCGGATAATTATTACAATATTTGTTTTTGTTAGAGAAAATATTATTATTAGCCGTAGCCATTCTTTGACTATAGCTAATTATAAAGTTACGTACTTAATTGTGGAAGATGTGTTGTAAAATGACTATAATTTATCAAATTTGTTATGTTATTACTACGACAAAATTTGTGTTTATGTTGTGTTAGAAACTATTTATAGATATTGTCAAAAAAGAACTATTTAAATTACTAATTTAGTACTGATCAAAATAAAATCAATGCTTCTTGTTGGCTGCAAGAAAAGGTTCCTTCTTTTAAACGTGGAATCCATAACTGTTTCCTCAAGATATATAATAGATCATTTCTCATAATTTTGCTTTCCCCGACCCCGATCAATATACAAAGAAAAAAGTCTTTGCGAAAACATTCTGAGATAATGAACGCGTTATAAAGTGTAAGAAAGGAAAGGCTTTGTTTGGTTCTTTTTATTATCCTGATGCGGACGATGGGGCGGTCCAGCTTTATTCTTCTGGCCTAATAACCGTCAGCATTGGCCATTTGGGTATTCCCTTTTGCAAAGGAGCTTTATTAATTTACACCTTTATTCAATTTTTATTTTTATTTTTGTTTATATTTTTTTTTTTGCTTTCTCTGTAGAAGATACTAGGGCAGACAATATAAGCTCAGCCTTAGTTAACCCTGACGAGGACGGTCTAACTATTTGACATCAGCTAACGTGATGCACATGAGGATCTCAACTTTATCAGACCCCACTAAGAATTTTTTCGTATGTCTATTTTTTTTTTTCTCTGTATTTGGACACTAAAGGGTGTAAAGGTTTTGTATGGTTCCTCCGCCTAATATGTAGAAAAGAGAATAGAACTTGAAGGCCATTTAATATAATATCAATACATTAATGTAACAATAAGAAACTTAGTCATTTAAAAATTATATTATGCATTTTTATGGTCCATATATTAATGTTAGGTGGGTGTAACAACAAAAAATTTAATCATCAAAAAATAATGTTATCCAATTTTAATGTTGATATTATATTTATAGGGTGTTTGGGAAAGTAGTTTAAACCATTAGTTTGGGTTTAAGAATACGTAGTATGTGAGAGCTTTATACTATAGCTTTTTATTATACCATTCAAACTATTGATTTAAACTACTCTTTCAAACACTCTATTAATAACTATTAAGTTATATTTTTTATTTTTTCGTGTTACATTCAAGGAATGATCGGTGGGATCCTTGGAAGGAAAGAATAAGAGAGAAAAGAATATAAACTATAAAGAACCCACAAAAGAATATTCCAAGTATACATAGGAGAGTCTAGGAGTGTTGATGAATGTTGAATTGCTTCCTTTTGTCTTTGGACCCTTCCTTCCTACAATCTTGTTAGGAAACATTAAGATGTGGTTTGTTATAAATGTAATTAGTTACTGTTAGTTACAGTTTGTTGAGCTGATTGTAAAGTCGGTTAACCATATGCTAACTATGGTAAACCACTAGTATACTCTAGTTAGAATTAGTGAGTTACAAATGTGTTGATATTGTATATAAACGAATGACTGCAATACAACACAACTAACTCAGAGAATTCATTACAATTCACCAAAGCATTCTTTCAAATCTTCTTTCCAATTCTTTGTTTCTAACCTCAAAACCTTTATGGTATCAGAGAGATCGGAGAGAACATTCCTGATGCTATGTGGTGTACTTTATCTCGATCATTATTGTTAATGGCGGTTCAAGATCTTAATAGACCTTCAGCCACAAATGGAGATACTTCTTCATTAACTACTTCAAGATTTGCTCCAATTATGTTCAGTCATCCAACTCCTTCGAAGTTGTACTAGAGTAATTTCATGATTTGGTGTAACCAAATTCTTGCTACAATCCACGATCATCAACTACAAAATTTCCTATTTATAGCAAAGATTTACCACTGAAGTGCAAAAATCAAGTAGATGAAGCAGCAAATCAAATTAATCTAGACTTTCAAGATTGGGAATAGCAAGATCAATTGATTGCGTCTTGGTTATTTTCTTTAATGTTTGATGCTCTTCTTACTCGGATGATCAACTATGAGACTTCTTTCCAAATCTGGGAAACACTAGAGGTCTACTTTGCCTCTTAGGTATGTGTCAAGGTCACTCAATATAAAGATCAGTAGAAAGCCACTCGCAAGAATTCTTTGATAAGGAATGAGTATTTGTTGAAATTCAAAAGTCTTGTTGATACTTTGGCTCTAATTGGTCACAATCTTTCATCAAAAGATCATATAGATGCAATCTTTGAGGGTCTTCTTGAGGAATATGATGTTATGTTGACATCTTTGAACAGTTGACGAGAGGAATTTTCTATCGAAGAAACTGAGTCCCTCCTGTTGGCCTAAGAAGCTAGGCTTGAGAAAAATCTAAGAAAATTAGATTCTGCAAATGCTAGTTTTGCAAACATAAATCTGTTATCTTGTTCCTTAAACAGATTGATGTATCCATCTTACAATTCCTCTTCCTTTGATTGAGGTTTTGGTCAAGATTCTTCATTTGGAAACCTTGGTTCCAGTTCTAGTTACTCTCAATCTACTCGTGACTATTCTTCTGGCAGGTCACGTTTCCCTGGGAGATCTCGAGGTAGAGGTAGGAATTTTTCCTTTTCCACATGACCTTAGTGTTAGTGATGTGGATGTGTTGGATATCTAGTTATGTAGTGCTATTATAGGTTTGATAAGTCCTTCATTGGACCAGCTTAGTTGCAAGAATATTTTCACCAAATTCACAATAAAGAGTCCACTAAGGATACTTGTCCTTCCACCACGTTGACTATCACAAGACCTTCACCAGCTTTGGAAGCAATGCTTGCTACTCCTGAAACTATCCATGATGTCAATTGGTATCCAGATTCAAGAGCTACCAACCATGTTATAGCTGACTCAAACAACCTAATGATAAAGCATGAGTAATATAGACCTGATCAAATTCACATAGGCAATGATAAATTAATATAAAACATATTAGCAAGTCTGTGTTTTTCTCTCCTTATCACTCTACCAAAACCTTAGTCCTAAATCATTTACTTCATGTTCCTGAAATTACCAAAAACTTATTATCAGTCTCTAAATTTGCCAAAAATAATTCTGTATTCTTTGAGTTTTATCTGTATACCTATTGTGTCAAGGATCAGGCTACCAAGGAAATTCTTTTGGAAGGCAAGCTTAGGAGGGCTTATATGTGTTTGATTCTACTCAAATTGGTCTACTACTACAAGACATCTCCATCACTCCAAAAACTCCTATGTCAGCTCAAAAATCTATGTCATGTAATAATGTCTCTCATAATCACTTTTCCCCTTTGATATGTAATAATCACTCTTCTCCTTTAAATTGTAATACTCCTTCTCAATATACACAAACACTTCATTTAGATTCAATATTGTTTAACATTTGGCATAAAAGATTAGCTTATCCTTCTGAACAAGTTGTACAGAATGTTCTAGCTGATTGTAATCTTTCTCACATCAATAAAGTTCCTCATTCCATATGTTCTGCCTATTGTCTTGGAAAACTTCATAAATTTCTATTTTTCCCTTCTGCAACTGAATATACTAAGCCTTTACAACTGATTCATTCTGATGTTTGGGGTCCAACCCCAATTTTCCCTTTCAATGGGTATTTTATTATGTACATTTCATAGATGCTTATTCACGTTTCAAATGGCTGTGTCTCCTTAGGAACAAGTCAAATGCCTTTCAAACTTTTCAAAATTTTCAAACATAAGTTGAACTTCAACTAGGATACAAAATCAAAGCCTTGCAGACTGATTGGGGAGGGGAATATAGATCATTCACCACCTTCTTAAATTCCAAAGGAATTATACATTGGAATTCTTGCCCCCATGTTCATGAGCAAAATGGCCTTGTTAGAAGAAAACATCGCCACATTGTCGAAAATGGCCTTACATTATTGGCACATGCTTCAATGCCTCTTAAATACTGGGATAGGCCTTAAGGACTTCAATCTTCATTATAAACTGACTTCTTACTGAAGTACTTTAGAATGTGTCTCCTCTTGAAAAACTCTTCCATACCAAACCTGTGTACTTGTAGCTTAAAGTCTTTGGCTACCTTTGTTATCCAAACACCAAACCTTATAACAAACACAAGTTCCTTTTTCACTCAACTCTTTGCATAAAGGCTACAAATGCTTAGACTCTACAAGATGAATTTTCAGTGCTCAAGATGTTATATCCAATGAGACTGTCTTTCCATTTGCTACCCCAACAATTGTTCTAGCTTCTTCTTCATCTTCTTCTTCCAATGTCTTTCATCCTTTTTTAATCTATCCCAATTCAATCCCTTGTTCTTTTGATACACAGAACTTAGCTAAAGATGTTTTACATTCTGATCCTACTATCACTATTGATGCTACTAATAATGCTTCTAGTTCTTATGAGTCTTCTCAGGCTGGTTCCACCTCTACACCTTCTCAACACAACATTCTAATATCGATCCCATGATGAGTAGATTAAAGAAAGGTATTCGCAAACCTAAGCTTATGTAGCTGTTAAAAAGCCACTGACAATCCAGAAAGCTTTGCAAGATGTCAATTGGAAGCAAGCCATGGCTGAGGAGTTTTTTGCCTTGCAATGTAATAACACTTGGACTTTGGTAAAACTACCACCAGAGAGGAAAGCCATTGGGTGCAAGTGAGTTTTCAAGCTTAAGAAGAATCCGGATGGTTTTATTAACAAGTACAAAGCAAGGTTGGTGGCCAAAGGTTTTCATCAGGTAGCTAGTTTTGATTTCACTGAAACCTTTAGTCTAGTTTTTAAGCTTACCACAATTAGAATTGTGCTTACAATTGCTCAAAGTAGAAACTAGATTATAAGATAGTTAGATATGAACAATGCCTTATTGAATGGTGATTTACAAGAAGAGGTATACATGGAACAACCTATAGGGTGTGTGGATTCCAAATCTAGTCATCCTGTTTACAAGTTGTAAAAATCCTTATATGGATGCCTAGTTTGACAAACTATGCAAGGCCCTTGTTAAGCTTGGCTTTACTGCTACTAAAACAATACACTCATTGTTCATGCATGAGTCATCAAGGGCTAATAAATCTTGGTAAGTTTAGAATTTTCACAGAGATATAGAAAATTTGCTAACTGAGATAATTGTTAATGCTTGAGAAAGATTAACAATTACCTAAGAGAAATTTATTATAGGTATTGGAGTAAACATCAGTTGATTAAATTAGTTAATTTGAATAGAATTAATTTAGGCGAAATCGGACGTCCTAATCTTTTATTTATTTAGGTTTTCGTATATATTTTTTGTTTTGTTATTTTTTTATTTTCTATTTGATTGTTCAAATAATTTTAAAGTTAACCAATTTCGGCACTTAGTTAGATTAATGCAATTCTCACGGGAATGATACTCTACTCATTCTTTATTACTCGTCTACGATTCTGTACACTTGCAGATTTTTTGCAACATTGACCTAGTAGTGATCTCCGATCACAGCCATCGATCTATAAATGCTGGCGACATTAGAAGGGAACCGTCACGAAGGAGATTTAAGAGATGTCATGAGGTTCGCATAGTGACAGTGGAGATGCCACGAGGC
>CAMOHE010044545.1:49151-60468 GCA_946598075.1 Artocarpus hirsutus
GTTTTGATTTCACTGAAACCTTTAGTCTAGTTTTTAAGCTTACCACAATTAGAATTGTGCTTACAATTGCTCAAAGTAGAAACTAGATTATAAGATAGTTAGATATGAACAATGCCTTCTTGAATGGTGATTTACAAGAACAGGTATACATGGAACAACCTATAGGGTGTGTGGATTCCAAATCTAGTCATCCTGTTTACAAGTTGTAAAAATCCTTATATGGATGCCTAGTTTGACAAACTATGCAAGGCCCTTGTTAAGCTTGGCTTTACTGCTACTAAAACAATACACTCATTGTTCATTCATGAGTCATCAAGGGCTACAATGTATATATTGGCTTATGCAGATGATATTTTAATAACTGGAAGTGATCTTAATATAGTTCAAGCTCTAATCATAGACCTACATTATGCCTTTGCTCTTAAAGAGCTAGGCTCACTAGATCACTTTCTTGGTATCCAAGTTCAACACAACACTAAAGGCATTCTCCTTACTCAGACAAAATACATCACAGATCTTTTATGCAAAGTCAAAATGCAATATGCAAAAGCATTTTTTGCGCCAATGACCACAGGTGATAAACTCATCTCCTATGGTAGTAATTCTATTGAAAATGTCTCACTGTATAGAAGTGTGGTTGGCGCTTACAATATATAACTATTACAAGACTTGAGCTGGCCTTCTCAGTTAACAAAGTATGTCAGTTCATGCAAGCTCCTCCAGAGGCTTATTGGTGTGAACTGAAATGAATCCTAAGGTACCTAGCTAGTATTATTTTGCATGGCCTGCATCTCACCAAGACTTCAGAAACAGAGATTGAGATAGTGGGATTTTGTGATGCTTATTGGGCATCTGATCTTGAAGACAAAAGATTTGCAACAGGTTTCTACATATTTCTTGGCATGAATCTAATATCTTGGGCTTTCAAAAAGCAACATACAGTTTCTAGGTCTTCAATTGACGTCGAGTACAGAAGTCTAGCAGCCACAATTGCAGAAATCACTTGGATCCAACCCATTCTTGTAGAATTGAAAGTTCATGTCAAATGAACACCCATAGTGTGGTGTGACAACCTAATGTGATGATTGCTGCCAATCCAGTTCTACATGCTAGAACTAAACACATAGAGATTGATCTCTCTTTTGTTCGAGAGAAGGTTCTCTAGAAAAAGCTTGAAGTCAAGCATGTTCCTTTCGTTGATCAGTTAGCCGATGTGTTTACAAAGGGCTGTTCAAGTTTGAAGTTTGGTGATATGCATAGCATACTCAGAGTAGAGAATTCTCATACCTTGAGTTTAAGGGGGCTGTTAGGAAACAGTTATAAATGTAATTAGTTACAGTTAGTTTGTTAGTTACAGTTTGTTGAGCTGATTGTAAAGTCGGTTAACCATTAGCAACTATGGTAATCCGCTAGTATACTCTAGTTAGAATTAGTGAGTTACAAATGTATTGATATTGTATATAAACGAATGACTGCAATACAACACAACTAACTCAGAGAATTCATTATAATCACCAAAGCATTCTTTCAGATCTTCTTTCCAATTCTTTGTCTGTAACCTCAAAACCTTTTAGATCTTAAAAAAATAAAAAAAAAAAAGATAAAATTGTCGTAGCTCAGCGTTTTGTTGGCTCTTTTGACTAATGACACGTAATTCCTAGTGGTATAACATTTTATAGCTCAATATGAGTCTTCATTTTAGGGTATGTTTGATAAGGGGAATTATTCAGTAGACTTTATATATCATGCTATTTTGTTTATGTACAGTCAATGAAGATTTGACATTTGGACTCTAAATTTTGTCAGCTTTGGTAATTAAGTTTCTCTTATTGCATTAATCGCACAGTCAAATAATAAATCCACTATAATTATTCTACCAAATCTCTTTTATTAAGTGTTTTAGCTCTAATTTTATTTTTAATTTTAAAAAATAATTTTATATGTATATCTTACTATGTTATCTTATATTACTTTGTATATACATGATCCAGTCCAAATGAGTTTTTTTTTTTCCTGAAATGTGCTATATGTTGTGAACCCATTGATGAACATGCTTATAATAAAAGAAATTCTATTTTCCAAATTATATCCTTTATCATATGAAAAAAAGAATTTTTTTTCAAATAGGAGGAAAACATGAAAAAATAAATTCATGAAAACATGAAAAAATAAATTCATATATATATATAACTCAAAGATTTGTAAGATGCTAGAATTAGTGTTCCTTCAAATGCTCATCCTATTTCTCCTTGTGAAGCAATCGCATGGGCATCTGTAATGGAAATCATCCGTTTAAGAGAATGGCAAAAGTCAGAGACAATTGTATAATAAACTAATGTTTTAAAATAAAAAATATTTAAAGTTAAATAATTAGTAAAAGGGATTAACGTGGAATAATTATGATAGATTTGGCTTTGCAATTATTTTAATGCACATTAGAAAAGAGAAACTTAATTACAAAAAGCTAACAACATTAAATGCCCAAATGTTAAATTTTCATTGTCCGAGTGTACCACATAAGCAAAATGCTCTATTGAATAATTTCTTGTTTGATAAAAGGGATGGAAGAAAAGAAAGATAGATAGGATCAGAGGGGAGAAGAGTGTAAAGGAAAGGAAAGATTACAAGTTTCTTCAAAGTTTTTTCGAATGATAGGAAAGAAAAATGATATTATCTATTCTTTTGTTTTGGCAAAGATAGAAAAGAGGAAGGAATGATTCAGTTTTATTTATAAAAGTACCATATTGATCTTTTATTAAATGTGTATCAACATTTTTTATATATTATATTCAAAAAAATTAGTGTCCTTTTACATTGTGGTTTTTTTTTTTTTTTTTCGTGCTAAGAATTATAAACTGTGACTTTGTTTGTTTGATTTTGAATTTGCTTCGAACACTATCCCAACAGAACTGACCCACGTTTGATTTCAGTTTATGAGCTCCGCCCAAGGGCATTGGAACTTGGAGCTGGAAAGAATAATCAAATTGAAAAATTAAAAAGTAAAAAAGAGGGAGAAGTAACACAATGTAGGATAAAGTTGTAATTTTACACACATAACAACCACCCTCCATCACTTCCGTCCAGACAGGGGGGGGATTGAATTTGGTGGGAATCTCTTGGCTTAATCCTTTCAATCCATTAATCAATCCTTTCTACCAAACAATGAAGTAGCCTAACCCCATCCTCAGTTTCTTCATACCCTTTCCTTTCGTCTCCCTCAATCCCCCCAATCAAACACACCCTTAAACTTTACGAAACGTTATGATTAATTTTTAGTATTTAGTAAAAATTATATGTTTTAATCATTTTAGATACTCCATTAATTTAAACAACTTGATTTCATATGGTTGTTAATCATGACCAAATCTCTCATTTAATATTTATTACCATACCAATTTTACCCATATTTATTATGTGCAGACTAAGTTTGGTCTTGTAAGAAAATAGAGTCCTTTTTTTGATATTTTATTAATTATTTGATGACAACTAATATGGACTGATATACATGATTAATGTCCCCAGATTATTTACTTGATTATTTCCTCAAATCCGTTTCAAATTCCAACCTTATGAATTATATATAGAATAATTTCTTTCCCTCTCATTTGCTCTTTTGCATTCCCTTCTAAAAAAAATTCAAAAAGACCCAGCGCCAAATGCCAGTGATCTGCAACATATAATTGTTCTTCATTCTTTTATCAACAGGCTTAAAAAGTAAGTTGATAAATTTCCACCATATGGCATTTACGTTGATGACCACTATTGTTGGTAATTAGTCAAGAGTCGTTTAAAATATAATCCGTTTTCAAGTCATTAATATATTAGTAAATAATCATGGTCAATAGTCATTAAATAGCTAAAAAAAACCTATCCAATCAAGAATAAGTTAGTCTTAAAAAAATAACAGAAACAATTTTTTTTAAAAAAAATTAGAAAATTTAATATAAAATAGAAATTACCTCTTTTTTTGTCATTAAATGCAAGTCTAAGCGTTCTAACTTTTTGATCAAAATTGTGTGAATTTTTTGGAATTTCTTGCAAGACCTGGTTTGGAAACTCAATAGTACATGTTTCACGGACCTCTTTTAAATAGCAAGTACTTAATGGTCAATAATAAGATAGACCACTCTAGTGATTAGAAAATATAAACTAAATGATTCCTTAAATAAAAAACAAATTCTAAAGTAGTCCTTTAGAATAACTAATTTAATCATTTAAAAAATTAGAAAAAGTCATTATAAAAACAATCAACACAACAGACACAAACAACATATAACATGGAACCGACCTAAATTCTTGTTATTTAATGACTGCTTAATATTAATAATTTATTATTAAAATTTTAAGTTACTAAATTGAATTAATGGTAATGACCTTTTTTATATAAGGTAATTAGGGTCCTTACAACAATAAATTTTTAGTTTTGGTTACTATTGAATATAGTTTTAAAGGAGGCCATTTTAATTTTCTACTACTAATATTTGGCTATATATATTCTTAATACACATTTTAGCCAATTTAGATACACTAATAAACTAAACAGCTTGATCTCATATAATTGTCAATAATGGAAAAAACTTTCCTTAAATCTTTCTCATCATGCCAAATCTGCCCCTATTTTTATGTGCAAATCCTAACTTTATGTAATGTAAAAAGATTCAGGCATTCTTTTTTTTTTTTGTTCCATATTAATTTTCTAATGACAACTATTATGTATTTAAATTAATTGATTATTGGTTTATAGTCCATTTCTAATTTGCTCGTGTGGTTTACATTTTAGTATATCCGTCTTTTCCTTTTTTATTTGATATCTAGTAATTACCTATATGATCAACATATTATTCATGTTGGTATTTACTTTTATTATTTAACTAGTTCTATTTTTTTAGATATAAGAAGACGGGGAGTACCACCACTTTTAAGTGGGCTCAACATAACTTGAATGTTGAGATTGAATGACTTACAACTAACTAGCCTACCCTTAACTTATAGATCCATTTTGTCGTTGTCAAAAAACCGGTTATTAAAACATAATAATCTCAAAACCAGGTCATTAGCAATTTAATTTTGTAGTCATTGTAAATGAGGTATATACTTTTCAGACCACGGTATTATCAGAACCAGGTCATTAGCAATTTAATTTCGTAGTCATTATAAATGAGGTATATATGAGCGCAAGACTTATATTAATGACTAAAATATTTAGTTTTTTTTTTAATAATTAAACTTTATTTTAGAGTTTTTAATGACTAAACTATAATTTTTTTAGTGGTCATTGTTTTTAATGATTATACTGTTTCTTAGAATGTAGATTTTAATAATAGGTTAATGACTACAATTGCTCCTTATAAAAGTTTATATTGTTCATAGAACTAATATTTATATACACAATAAGGATTGTCACATGTAGTAATGGTTAAAACGCAGGATCAGATTTGAATCTTTATTGCCAATATATATATGTGATTTCAAGGTGCTCATTAAAAATAACGTAACTTGTGGCATTTGAAAATGAAATACAAATTGAAACTATACTTTCATTACCCATACAAATTCAGGTCATTAATAGTTGGTTGACTAATTAAAAACGTCAATAATTCACCATCAAAATATCAGGTCATTAATAGCATTAATGGTCTTCAAGTGGAAGGGGTTATTATTGTCTTCACCGGCGAAGGAATTACTTGAGTTTGGCAATATTGAATTTAGCTCTATCAAAGGGATATTTATTTTTCTATTTCAGTCATATATATGTCTTTTACCTACTAAAATATTCGCCAGCCCAACCTTCTTGCTTGACAGACCATATACCAATTGGATTGGCCTGTACATTTTGTGTAAATTTTGTTCTTGTTTTTTGGTGGCGTATAAAAATAAAAATTAGATTGATTTATGACATGAAAAAATAATTACATATAATGTCGCTGCACATCACATGTTATATTTTGAAAGCTTTGTCTTTCTCTCTCCCATCTCTCGTTCTCTCTCTACAAACAGTGATATACCAGAAAATTTTTGAAGACGAAGATTCAATTTCAAAACCAGATAACAAAAGATTCCACAAAGCACAAGCCCATCACCAGAGCTGAACTTGTAGCCGATGGAGCTGTTGCGGATCTCCGTACCGAACCTGAACTTCCAGTTGCCGGAGCTCTCGCAGATCTCCTAACCTGTAACTGAACTTCTAGGTGAGCATGCGGCGACAGCTCAACAAGAAGCCAGAGATCTTCTTTGGGACGAGAATCTTGCGCCTTCAAAGGAAGAAAAGACGTTCTCGAGCCTTACAATGGCAGGATTTGTAGTGGTGGTGCCTATTGGAAGTGATATTGTAAATCACTGTCAAAGAAGCAACAAATCTGTTTGACGCAGCGGAGAAGCTTCGCGACATGGTGGTTGGAGATTAGGGAGATCGTGATGAGGGGAGAGATTAGGGGAAGAAAAGGGTGGCATTTTTTCTAATTATCTCCCTTTTTTAAGGACTAGCTTGATCGAGATATCTACGTTGGGCCCAACACTAGGCTAGGCGGCAAGGCAGTAGCCAGGCCATCTGGTCCAGCTCATATTAGCAGTTCTAGTTGGTTAGGCTTCAGCTTTCACAATGGTCGTTTGGCATCATTACCGTGAAGCAAAATTCTTCTCCACCAAAGCTGAAATTACACCCTTTTGAGAGAATTAAAAAAAAAAAAAAATCTTAATTCAAAACTTGGTTAGCTCCTCATATTATGACCTTTTAACTTTCTCTCTTAATTTTTTGGTCAAAACCAGTTCCTCACACTAACTTCTTTCCCACTCACTTATCCATCATATCAGCCTCTTCATTTGAAAATTCCTTCTACCAAAGCAGACCCGTCTCCTTAGACAATTTCCCTTCTGTTTGAGAAAACACCACACCATCCCCTCACAATGCAAATGAAATCTAGCAATCTGAAGACACTACCAATCAATTTCTTGAACAAAATCTGCCTCCAATCACTAATATTGCTATTCATGAGAACGATGCACAAAACACCATTGACAATGACAGTTTTCCTACTCGGTGTACCAGAATCAAAATTATAGACCGCCAGGAAACACAATGCTATGGAAACAAGATCCAAGCTTACTATTTACAAACCAAAGGTTTACTCTTCTGAGTTGTGGAATAAAAAGGAACCTACAAGTATTGAGCAGGCTTTCATCTCAGAAAAATGGAAAAAGCTATGAGAGAAGAACTTGTAGCACTTCAAAGGAACCATATCTGATCTCTTGTTCTAGCACCAACCAACTGGAAAGTGGTTGGTTGCAAGTGGGTCTCAAATCAAAAGAAATGTTGATGGAACTATTAATATATATATATATATATATAAGGCGCTTTGGTTGCCAAAGCATTTCATCGAACTGCAGACTTTGGTTTCTTGGAAATTTTTAGCCCTATTGTTAAGCCAGCAACTATTAGAATAGTCCTAACAATTTCCCTGGCTAGAAACTAGAAGATTAACCAATTGGATATTGATAATGCATTCCTGAACGAGGCTCTTGAAGAAGATGTATGTATGCAACAACCTCCTGGATTTGATCATCAAAAGGGTGGAAATCTTATTTGCAGGCTTCACAAAGCCCTTTACAGACCTAAACAAGCTCCAAGGGTCTGGTTTGAGAAACTGAAAACCACTCTTGAAAAGTTAGCATTCATAGCTTCCAAGACAGACAATTCTTTGTTTCTTTAGATTACAGGTGCCTCATCAATTTTTCTCCTCGCGTGTGTGGACGACATAATAGTTACAGGAAGTGATTCAAGTAAAATTCAGCAACTGATCACTTTACTAAACAAGACCTTCAGCTTGAAGGATCTTGGAGAATTACATTTTTTCCTTCGGATCCAAGTGCAGCACACCAAATCAGGTCTTCACCTCTACCAAACTACTAAATCAATAACCTGTTGCTCAAGGCTAAGTTGGAAGGAAATAATCCTCTTCCAACTCCAATGATCCATCGGCAACACCTCCCTGCAGTTAAAGGAGATCCTGTTGAAGGCAGTACCTTGTAAGAAGCATTATGGGAGCTCTCCAATATGCAACCATAACAAGGCTTGATATTGACTTCAGTGTAAACTAAGCAAGTCCATAGGAAGGCCTTTGCAACCTCACTAGAATGCAGCAAAAAGAATTCTTTGATACCTTATGACACCAGTTCCCATGGTCTCACAATAGTTAAATGAAGCCATCTCAACCTAATCGGCTACTCGGATGCTGACTGGGGCACTGATCTTGATGATAGACGCTCAACCACAGGCTTGTATGTGTTTTTTGGGTAGAATCTCATTAACTGGAGCTCTAAGAGGCAATCGACAGTTTCCAGATCCGGTACTAATGCCAAGTATCACAACTTAGCAAGCACCACAGTGGAAATCTTGTGGCTGAAATCATTACTCTAGGAGCTATAGTTTCCTCAAAGTAGAACTCCTATTATTTGGTGCGATAATCTTTCCATAGCCTCACTTTCAGCCAATTCGGTTCAGCACTCAAGGACAAAACACATTGAACTCGACATGTTCTATGTTCGAGAAAAAGTCCTGGCCAATTCACTTATTGTTCAACATGTACCTGCCATCGATCAATACGCTGATATTTTCACTAAAGCTACAGCTTGGCAACATTTTTCACGATTAAGGAACAAGCTTGAAATCTACCCTCGAGAGGGCTCGAATCAAGGGAGGAAATTAAATGCAATAACGAAACGGTGTGCCCTTTTATAGCGAAAACACTGTCGTTTGGCTACATTATTTTCTAACTTGTTCTGTCCTAAATTGACAGCTGACTGTAAGGCCTTACCATCCTAGGATTTCTGCTAATATGCCTCGTACAAAATAGTCCCTTTTCTTGTCTCTATTTTCCATTCAATCTCTGCCACTGATTGGTCTATTTGTATTGATGTAGGACAGGGATAGCTGTAGAAAACGTTAGGCACATTCCTTATTCTTATCCAATTGTACATATGCATCTATAAAAGGCCTTTCATAATCAATGAAAATATTGAGCTGATTTCATCATTTTTCTTTTCAACTGTGATCTCCCAAATCTAGAAAGTTGGACATTTGAAGTTCAAATGTTCATCTTTAATCATGATCTTTAGTTGCTTCTCCCCACGTGCATTGTCCGAGCTTGTCCGATCGCCTCTCAACACTGGGCTTGGAATAGCCTCTGAATTGACCCCATAATTAGTTCCCCCGTCTCGTTGGGGCCTGCACAAAACTTTGGGCCTTCCTTTTGGACAAGACATGTTCCATAATTTGGGTTCCCTATCTGGCCAAGGCATACACAATGCTTTGGCTCCAACCAAAGGTGACTCTTTGAGTTGCTTTAGACTCTTGACCATCGATTCAATAATTAGGTCTAACCTAGTGGGTAATCGTGCATGCGTAATAAATATTATTGTTGTGCTTAACATTTGGTTTTCAATAAATCATAATGTTATACTTCATCTTCAATAAGAAATTGTCCAATTTATTTTCACATTGTTTATTGTGTGACAACCAAGTAAAAGCACCATCACTATTAGCACCAAGTCTTGAATCTCGCATGTATAGGTTTATATGCAGTAGAATGATACGATTACAAGATTAATTGTCAAAATCAATCATCTGTGTCTTGTGAAATAAAGATAGGCACTTTATTTTAGGTAAAGCTGTAATGGAAATCTATAACCAATTGGTAAGACAATTTATCTTGACCGTCGGAGCGAGATTGTCTTCGTGGTAGGCACATCACTATACTAGCCTTAAGCGGAGATCATATATGCGACTAGACATAAAATGTTAATTGATTCAATAATAATTTTTTTTATCTAGTTAACTTACTTGGATAATCATTTATGTGTGATCTTACTCTTAAAGTGGATTTGTGACATACTTGTAGCTTGTATATTTTGATATACCAACAGTAAAAATTTTAATGAACGAAGTTATAACACCCAACTAATACAACTCTAAAATAGTCATCTAGCCATACTAAGTAGTGCTACTTTTACCTTTACCTTATAACATTCTTAATAATGTATATGATTTAATAATAAAAATCAGATTAAATTTGAACTTAAAAAAAATAACTCGAGGATGAAGTTATAATCTATCTCACAAAAACCCATATGGCTAATCAAATATATACAATATAATGCAAGTCTCAAAATGGATAGAACCAGCACCAGACATAGGCACTACAGGCTCTCAAAACTATACAATATAAGGGCCTCAAAATGACAGGTCATATAGTCTATATACACAAGTCATAAACATTGGGAGTACGCCAACCAACCATCTAAATCTACAGCTAGTGCTGGGAAGTGCCTTCATTTGTATCACCATAAATGAAGGAGCCAAAAGCTCAGTAAATAGAATAAATGCATAACATAACGATAATGCAAACATGCATGAGTTCATGATTTAAATCTTTATTTATCCCATCCCTTTCACTTCATATTCTTTTTGTTATCATATGCACGCATTTAGGATTTCTTGGACAAGATGGTATCCCATATACCTTATTGGACCTTGTAGCTACATCAATAATCATTTATATCAGATGTTGTCGTATGGGGCAATAATACATTAACAGTCTCTTCTTCTCCCTTGTGATTATCAAAGAAGCATCACACACCACAATTCTCAATTAAGTTAGTCTCCATCATGAAATAAAAATCCAACGTCTCTGTCGTGACACTTTGTGTCATTACTTATCATTAAACCCATCACAAATTATCGAAATATCTTTTAGAGATAATTTTACACTCATTTTGTAGCGCCCCCTTTCCGGACGTCATAGATGTCGTTACATTCATTCTTTAAACCATTAATTGTAGCAAAACTATTATGTATTTGAATTCATACTTATAATCATAGTTTGGAAAAGCATTCCCAGGATCTTTACTTACATTTTTTTTTTTTACAAAAATACAATTCGCAAGAAATTATAATTAATTAATTATAACAATTCGCTTTTCCATAAATATTATGTAAATAGTTTGCTAATATCATTTAAAAATTAAATGGCCTTTGAAAAACAAAAGATAAATTTTTTTTTTAAACACGGCTCGGCCGGCAGGCCAAACTTTTAATTTCGGCAAGCCAAATTCAACCAACAGGCCGAAGGTCACCCATCGGCAAGTCGTCCGAGGCTTTGCAAAATGGGGTTTTAAAATCAACAAGATCGGCAGGCCGATACATGACAACCGGTAGGCCGATCAAAATTATTCGGCAGTCTGACTAGTATGGTCGGCAGGCCGAACAAAAGAAAATTTTGTTTTAAAAATAAGTTTTAAAACTTCAAATGCGGAAGAAAATTTA
>CAMOHE010044546.1:0-23325 GCA_946598075.1 Artocarpus hirsutus
CAGATAAGGGTAAGAAAGTTATGGAGTAGACGGAGGACACTGACAGACGTGTGAGCTAAGAAAAATGACTTGCAAATGGAAGAACGCCAAGGAAAGAGACTATAATGAAATAAACCATGATTTGTGAATTGAGTATGTTTATAATTTAAGGATAAGTTTTATAAATTTTGTGAATGTTTTTAATATATTTTTATAAATTTTCTTCCACATTTAAAACTTTAAAACTTGTTTTAAAAAGAAAATTTTAAAGATCGGCCTGCCGACCATGCTGGTCAGACTGTCGAATAATTTTGATCGGCCTGCCGGTTGCCATGTATCGACTTGCCGATCTTGTTGTTTTTGAAACCCCATTTTTGCAAAGCCTCAGACGGCCTGTCGATGGGTGACCTTCGACCTGCCGGTCTAGTTCGGCCTGCCGAAATCCAAAGTTTGGCCTGCCGGTCGAGCTGTGTTCAAAGAATCTTATTTTTATTTTTCAAAGGTTGATTTAATTTTAATGATATTAGCAAACTAGTTATACAATGTCTATGGAAAAGCGAATTATTTAATTAAGTAAATTTATAATTTCTCATAAATTGTATTTCAAAAAAAAAAATGTGTATGTAAAGATCCTGGGAATGCTTTTCCAAACTATGATTTCAAATACATGTTATCAATTACAACAGTTTGCTCCAATTATGTTTTAAAGAATGAATGTAACGATATCTGTGACGTCCGAAAAAGGGGGCGTTATAATATATGTCTTTCTAAGATTTCCAGTAGATCCCCTAGTGTTCATTTCTAAAACCCTGCCAAAAGTGGCAAAGAAATCAATCAAGAGCTTTGACAACATTTTTAGGGACTGGTTTGACCATTAAGGAATGGGATGGGATAACTTGAGCAACTGATTGAATCAGGGTTAAGCATCCTACCTTAAAAAGGACCTTACTCTTCTAGCCAGCCACCTTGTTATATATGTCATCAATCAAGATCTTCCAATCTAAAGACCTTTTCTGATTGGAAAACATCTAAATAAGCTAATATTTTTCATCAAGATCTAGAAATTGTACCTCAGCAAGAGAAACTTTGAAGGACTGATCACGATTATAGTTAAAACTTTCAAAGAAACTTTGGTAGCAGATACTTATTCTTTACCGTAACCTAATTCAGTTGACAATAGTCGATACATAACCTAAGGGACCCATCATGCTTCTTAATGAACAAGACTGGTGTGCCCCATGGTAACATGTTGTTCCTAACGTAACCTTTATCAATAAGTTCCTCAAGTTGTTCCTAACTTTTTCATCTCTACTGGCGCCATACGATATAGTGCAATGGAAATTGGAGCAGTTGTAGGAAGTAACTCTATGCTGAACTTTATCTCTCGATTCGGCAACAATTTGGGTGAGTCATCGAGAAATACATATGGCCTATACTAGGGATGTTTTACTGGAATTCTAAGGGCAGAAGTTCTATCTAGGAAAGGCATCTGCTGGGGAGTGAACTGGTGGAACTGGGGCTAGGGAAACTACTAAGGTAGAGGCGATTGGGTTCCATTCCTATAAAAGGACGGTATTCCTGAATGTTGGAACTCGTTGAAATACTGTTGTAGGATCTTCCCCTTACACTCTCGCTACTATCTATCACAGAGCAGTGAACATGGCATTCATTGCACCCTTGTTGTGAATAGAGTCGGAGCTAGTAGGACAATGCTTAAATCTCATTCTCTCGGTTCTAAAAGGAAAACTAGACTGGTGGTGGTTTCCTAATGTCCCACTTAGATATGCATAGTTGCCAAGGTTTCAAAACCTAAGGCTATGATACCAACTCTTCTCACGCCCTCAAACCGTGGTAGTGACATGGTGGTTTAATTAAAATAATAAATTATAATTAAAGTTAAACTTTGATGATTTAAAACTTTATTTTCTCAACTTTTTCAAAATATCTAAATAAAAGTTAATTATTTCTAATAACTTAACAAATTTATATAAAAATAACTTGAAATAAAAACATAATATAATAACAAGAATTACTAAGATAACCTCAATAAATTAGAAAAATAAAAAAAATCCACCAAATGCCATATGGGTCCCATTGGACCTCACGTAGTGCATACATAACTTAAATCGAAAGAAAATAGCATTTAAACCGTAGTCCAACAAAAAAAAAAATCATAATGCATGATAAATAATCTCATTATTATATGCCTTGATAAAAAACTCAAATAACCAAATCAACTCAAGGACTCGACGAGTAATCTGGCAACAATCAACCTAGTTGTAGAAGGGGGAATAAAATAAAACACAAGTAGAAAACTGTGACTGAAAGGCTCGGAAGGATTTCAAGTTCAAAACTATATTTAGTAGTAAAGCAGAAGCAGTAAGAAAATAAAGTAAATGTGATAAATAAACAAAATAAGTCATTTAATAAAGTAGATCTTACCGAATGCTTCATATAATTTTTGCAAAAGCATAAATAATAACTTATTTTTTGTAAAACCTAGATGAACACTATCGAAGTGGCTAGATCAAGGTTTTGGGACCTGCCCTTAGGTTGTCCTCTATACAACCTGAACTCTATATGCGACCATATATTTAAAACCACTACTAACCTTGGAATCTCACTCAGTATGCTTCTACCAAGATATCGATATTTTCTCAAATTCATTTCTCTTTGGAAACATATTTTAAAAACATTTGAAAATAACTTTAAAAGCATATTTAAATTCTTAAAAGCATTTAGAAATATAATTTAAAGCTAAAACACTTAAATATCATGCCTAAGAAGGAAGGGTATAAAATCCTACCTCTATTCCTAGCAACGGACTGTCTCTGCACCTTAACCAGCTCTGCTAAATAGTTCCATGGAAGCTATGAGGTTTGAATATGAAAGCTATGAGTTTTTTAAACTAAAAAAGGGAGGGAGGGAGGGAGCGAGAGATAGAGAGACAGCTGAATTTATGGTGAGGTTGGCTTTTAATCATAGATTTCTAATGATGGCATGGCTCAAAACCATAAGCTATTGATGGTCTTTAGAGAGGAAGTTTCAAGGCCTAACTCATCATGTAAAAATGTCTGAGTGGAGAAGAGGGGTTGCTTTAGAATTTTTGACAAAAGCTGGGCTTTCAGAAATAATTAATTAAGACATAGGGAAAATATGCAATTTAATTAAAGTTAGAAAGGTACTGAAATAATGACTAAAAATTTTATTTTGTGACTCTTGATATTATGTTTATTTTAAAACTCTAGTATTGAGCATGTTTTATGATAATTGTTAAACTACTAATTAATATTATTATCTTGGTTACATTAAAAAGTAAACAGAGTGTTAAATTAAAATAGATTAATAATGTTAACCAAAAAAAAAAAAAGTTCTAGGTATGTTTTGGATAACTATTAGACCTCTATACTATGTTACCATTTCTGTTACAACAAAAGGTAAAAATAGTTTTAAATTAAAATTCACTAGCAAGGTTAGCATTTATAAAGATAGTTATAAATTAAATATATAATGATATAATTAATTGTTTTCAAATTAGAAGATACTAGTGAAGTTCAACTCTTTGAAAGAAAGAGATGAAAAAAAAAAAATTGTTCCACAAAATTAAGTAATTTAATTAAATGTATATTTACGTAATTAAGTAACAACCACTTAGGTAGGATCGTTACAAGTGGGGGGTCGTGGAGAACGGTTTCTTTGTTAATAGATTTTTTTTTCTCTCTCTCTCATTTTGTTTTTAATGATTTACTTTTTGTTGAAATTTGTTTTGTATATGGAGTTTTATTTTTCTTAGTGTTGTAAAATTTGTTTCTTCTTTAATATTGTGAAATTTGTGTATTTATCGGCTACCAGCAACTTCATCAACACTGTTGGAAATACAATATTACTATATTGATACTATATTTCTTGGTGGTCAATAGTCCGACTAAGTTGCCTATGAATTTTTGTTATTTATATGGCAATACAGTATTACCAGGTGAATATTGCATTTCTTGGCCGTCAGTAAATTTTTTTATTTACGCTGTAATATAATATTACTAAGTTAATATTGTACTTCCTAGCCACCGGCACTCTGACCAAGTCATTTGTGAATTTTGTATCTAAATGTTAATAATACAATATTACCAAGTTAATTTTGTATTTTCCAACAGCCAATGAACCGGTGAAGCTACTAGTAAATTTGTGTATTTACACAGTAACACAATATTACTAAATTAATATTGTATTTTCTAGTCATCTACGGTTTGGTGCTCTTTAGCCAATTTTTTTTATTTATACAGTAATACAATATTACTAGTTTAATACTATATTTGTCAGCTATCGGTAATCTGAGAAGTCGTTAGTGAATTTTTTTAATTTATACATTAATATAGTAATACAATATTACGAGGTTAATATTGTATTTTCAAGCAGCTGACAACGCCGGTAAAAGAGGAGGTGAAAGATATAGAGAAGAAAGGGGTGTGAGTATTCTAAGGTTTTTGTTTTTAATTTCTTATAAGATATTACCCAATTTTTCATATATGTTATTTACTATATATTTTGAAATTACTAGACATGATTTGAGAAATTTTGAACTAAATATACGCTGTGTTGTTTTTTCTCAAAATAAAAAAAAAAAAAGGAAATCTCCACCCAACTTTGCAGAAGAATGTCCTCGGCTCTTCTCCCAAGGTGCTTGGCAACTCCAGTGGCGCAATCGGATAGCATTATTAGGGTCAGAATCAGCATCATCAACAAAAAAACAACAACATCAACAACAACAATGTCTAAAACAAGTTTTTCTTCCAAAAGAGACCCAAACCCAGGTTCTATAATTTTCATTAGGACAATAAACTTCCACTCTCTCAATTTGGGTACCAAAACCCACGAACGAAAACAACTCAAAATTGTGTTTTTTCCATACTCATTTTAATTAATTAATTAATCAATTATCTTCTATGTTATATCTGTATTGTTTCCGTGTCTGAGTCCTTTTGGCTCTTTTCATTCATTTTTAAGCATTTCTCAGCTTTATAGATATTATCAAGTTGTGCTTTATTTTAGTTTATGCTAGTTTCTTTTCTTGTTTAACATGCCTTTTTTTTTTCATTTAAGATAGCTTTATTTTTGAAGAGTTATCTTTGCCTCTAAAATTTGTTGTATCCGGAATCAATTCTGTAGGATCTTCATGTAATATCAAATTCTTAAAAAAACCTGCGTTTACCTTGAAGCTAAACATTGCTTCTCTTAAGACTTTGCGTGTTCATCGTTAATCACATTGCATTCAACTTCTTGCTTTCAGCCTTCTGTGCTTCCCGGCATCAAAGAATTTGCATACAAAAAAGCAAGTGGATCTGCCACTTCAAGTTAGTGGTTTTGCTTGTATCACTTGTTTAGTCATACTTCATAACATTTTCTTATGTTTCCTGGTTTGAATATGCTTCCGGGCATCCCGTGTTTTGTTACCATTGTTTTGAATAAATTCCTATAACACTGTGTTGAATTTATAACTAGATTAATGGTTTAACTTATTATGTTCTCCTCTAGCTACAGCCTGGTTAACCTGATTATTGTAAGTTGACCTACTTTGGCAGTTAGTTTCATATTTCGAGGTTTTCACTAATTTGTATAAACACCTTTGAGAATAACTGCGTCGCATTCGCCACATTTTTAGCCTAAACCAGAAGAACAATTTTCGGAAGCTTTTTGTTCTATCCTTTGCTTTTTTGATTAGAAACAACAATTTCATTAGAGAAGAGCAACAATACAAAAAGTTGTCATGAAAAACAAAATAAAATTAGCCAAAAATTGGAAAAAAAAAAAAAACTGTTATAAAAAATCTCTTGACAACCAAAGAAAAAAATTCTTTGAAGCCCTTAGAAACAAAAATTCAAGAAGAATTTAGTGACTAAAGTCTAGTTGTGTGGCTGGACAGTTCTTACTTTGTTTTTCCGGTTCTCTTTTCTCCCTTACAGCTCCATGTTGGCTTACATATAGGCGTTCACTGAATATGATATGTCAATATAAACAAAAATCTCCTTTTCTCTTACACATATGTGCATGTGTGTGCACACACTCACATGTCCATGCATCCGCAAGTACCAACTCAAAAATTTATAATGAATGGATCTTTTCCCGAAATCACTCTCATTGGAATTGGTTCTGCAGAGGACTCGCGAGCTGTATCTGATGTTTCTGTGGTGGAAGCTGAAGTTTCTCCTCTAGATAGGCCAAGAGGTAATCATATTTATTAAGCAAATACTATTGTCACTTACGGATGGGATTTATAAGAATTCATTCATTAGCTTAAGCTTTAAGTTTAGCGTGTGTGTGCTTTCTTTGTCGATTCTCCAAGTTCCCAGCCAAAATGTAAATGCTAAAGCACAACAACTGGCTTGTTGGCAGATGGAGGAGATTTGGATATTATGAGATGAATCATTTTGCTAACTTAAGGGTTTCTCATAAATATATTTTTGGATAATTCTAGTCGTGGAAAAAAAAAGGAAATAATACTTGTGCTTTTAAAACGCTCATAATAATAATAATAATAGTAGTAGTAATAATAGTAGTAGTACGTAGTAGTAATAATAATAATAATAATAATAATAATAATAATAATAATAATAATAATATATTTTCAAATAAAGCACCAATGATTTCTGTGCACTAATCATATTTTTCTTATACATGGTATTATTCCCCTCGGAAATGCTTTGAAAGAGTTAATGATTTCATTCTCTTTTTTTTTTTTTTTTCATTTTCTCCCTTAATTCCTTGTATATTTAGATGAAAGAGAAATGCTATGGTCACTCTTTTTATCACTCTCTATTTTCTGTTTTTGAAACATGTCATTTAATTTCTCAAAAAGTAGGGCTTAATTACAAACTATCCTTTTTGTATATTATTACAAACTTGCCATTCTAAAATATTACATTTAAGTATTTCAAACATAAGATTTTCAAACATAAGAAAATGGAACATTAATTAAAGTTGTTGTAGTATTAATTGTAAGTGCTCATCGTAAGATTTTTGTAAAGCTGTGCAGGATACGTTGTTTGAAAATAGTTGTAATATTTATATGTACAGTTATATAATTTTAAAAGATATACACTACATGCTGGAAGTTTACAACTTTTTTTTTCTCTAATCAATGTTGAAATTTTAACCTAGCTACATAAATAAATAAATAAATAAAAATAAAAAAATCACTAATCATCAAATTATAAACAATCTATATAATATTTAAGAATGACAAGTTAATTTGTAATAATCTACAAAGAGGATGATTTGTAACTAAGCTCTACTTTCTTGGGAAAACAAAATAACATGTGTCAAAAGAAAAATATAGAGAGTGACATACAGAGTGATCCTAGCATTTGTCTTGTGAGTGTGTTGCATTGCATATGCAAACTTCTTTTATTTGATTTTGGTTTCCCCAAAGTTCAATTTATGTTCAGTTCGTCAAAGTCAGGCTTTCTTTTTGCTTGATTTTAGTTACGTGATTTTTGAAGATTCCTTAGAAGATAGTTTCGTTTTAGGGGAAAAGAAATAAAATATTGGGTTTCTTTGTGGGTTTTAGTGATAAAGAGTTCTGCAATCTGATTTTTTCGGACTTAACCAGGATTTGTGCTCCTTTTTTATAGCCTGACTCAGTTTTTTTGTCCTTTTAAGGAATCCTCATCCTGTTGCGTTGTACTCTCACTTTTTTTAATTATCATTACATTCATTGTCTCTTGTTTCAAAAAAAAATTATATAGAGAAGGCAACAGGTTTAGAATCCCATGTTACCCATGGCTAAACTTGTTAATTTGGAGTTGGTATATGTGAACCTTTGACTAAGCAATAAATAACTTTGACTTCTCCAAATGCAATTCAACATTGTTTGATTTCTCATTAATGGCATCTTGTTTTGATATCAGGTAGAGGGACAACTATCTTTTTTGAGCATTTGAGGTATTTTGAGTGATTAGGAATGAATGGAAACTACTTTGTCCCTCTTTTCTTTGGTAGGGTTTTTTTCTTTAGAACAGGGGAGGCCACAACATGTTGATCAAAAAAATTATCTTTTCTGAGTGATGACGAAGGCTTTTCCAAATTTTGATTAAATCAATTAGAATCTCATCATCTATTTGGTTGGCCCCCACTTAGTTGGGCTGGGTTTCCATGTTACGGAACCAACAAATTTTTCTTTATGTTGACACTTTTCTATTTCCTATTAATGACAACTCTTGAAATTTTGGAAGAAATTGAGACCAATAATTTTTTGCATATTTGAATGTGCATGTTGTAATACCCAACTTTTTAAGCACCTTGCCTAGAGTTAGAAACTCATAAATTAAATAATGGAAGATATTTAGACGCTTTAACGAGATTTTAGAAACTTATAAATTAAATAATGGAAGATATTTAGACGCTTTAACGAGATTGTAGCAAATTAAGCATGAGGTGGCAATTAGAGGAAGTTAGGTGTCAAAATGCGGAGGTAGATTAAGACTCATCACTTAAGTAAGCATAAGGTGTTGCCATGAGGTTATTGACTAACTTAACATGACATATAGGCACTAGGTGGCTTCCATGAAGAGGTTTCTCTTGACTGAACAATGATGGTCCAAGGTCCTATGACGAGCCTAGAGATATTTAGATGTGAAATTTGTTATTTCTAGTATCTTATATATTGACAATATATGATTTGTATTATTTCCGTTGTGCAGTGTTATTTATTAAGTTTTTAGTAATAAATGTTATGAGTTAATGTTTTCTCCTAGTTGTCGTTTAGAGCTGCTAGCTTGGGAGCAGTGTTACATTATGGTGTTAGAGTAATATGGAACTAGAGATTTTTTAGAGAGCCATGGGACCAAGAACTTAGTCAACATAGTACTAACAATTGTTGAATTGGAGAAATTATAATTACTAAATTTGAAGGACGAAATCACGAATTTTTTCTAAGAAGGGGAGAGTTGTAATAGCTGACTTTTTAAGCATCTTGCTTAGAGTTAGAAACTCATGAATTGAAGATTGGAAGATGTTCAAAAGCTTTCACGAGATTGTAGCAAATTATGTACGAGGTGGCAATAAGAGGGAAGCTAGGTGTCGAAATGTGGAGCTAGGTTATGTCTCATCATTGAAGTAAGCACGAGGTGTCACTGTGAGGTTGACGACTAATGTTAGCATGACACATAGGCCCTAGGTGGCTTCCAAGTATAGGTTTCAGATGACTGAGTAAGGATGGTCCAAGCTCCCATGACAAGTCTAAAGATATTTAAATGTGAAATTTATTATTTCTAGTATTTTTGTATATTGATAGTATATGATTTGCAATAAAGGTTATTATTTTTGCAGTGCAATGTTATTTTTATTTAAGTTTTTATTGATATATGTTATGAGTTAACATTTTTCCCGAATTGGCGGGGTTTAGAGCTGCTAGCTTGCGAGAGGTGTTACACATGTGTTGACTGAGGACTGCGTTATGAAGAAAATCATTAATTTTGCTAGACATGGATCTTTTTAGGTAGGTTTTACTTGGATTCTTTACAATGCTATCAAGTTAATGAGAATTCATCATTTGCATGCTCTGCCCTGTTGACTAATCAAGTTTGCCATTGTTTCCGTTGTCCTTGGGGCCTTGACATAGGTTTTATACAAAATCATAGGTTTTCTTTAGTGAGAAATGAACATTTTTTTTTTTTTTTTAAACAGGGAAGAGTACAAGAAAGAACACATGAAGTTCTCATTAAATGACTAAAAAAATTGAAGGGGAAAAAAAACTTTGATTTTAACAAAAGCAGAAAAAAAAAGAGAGGAAAGATCTATGAAGCCCTGTGAAACACAAATCTGAGAAGTAACCCTCAACTTCACACTTTCCCAAAGAGACCTTTCATCCTCAGCAACATCCTTGAGAATTATTTTCTTCTTTTCCAACTAGACTTGCCAGAAAATACCCAAAACTGTGCAATTCCAAATGACTAAAAATCTTAAACTGCTACAAACATGGCTAATAAACGGATCAAGACACCATCTCAGAATGGCCTAAGAAATAAGTAATTCCTGAAGTAAAATTCCACAATATGAAAGCCAGTTTGCGCTGAAGAAATAAATCTTGAACTCCTATAAACATGGCTAATTATTGCTAGAAAACTAATGTTACTTCTGTTTTACTTTTATTTATATATTTTATCTTTTACATACCTTTTCTAAGGAATAACCCATATTTGGCGCAGGTGGACCACCTGCTAACTGGGAGAGAGTCCTCGAAGGCATTCGCAAAATGAGGTCCTCTGAAGATGCGCCAGTAGATACTATGGGATGTGAAAAAGCAGGAATTCTTCTTCCTCCTATGGTACATTTTTTCTAAAGTGACCATGCATTTTCAATCATTTAGAACTTAGCAAGTCGAATATTGTTTTCGTGTCTGGCTCAATATCGGGCATGAGTCTTAGTTGCATGCATGCTAAAATTCTCATTCTGGTGTCTTGGTTGAATGGTTTATTTTTATATTTTATTTTTTCTTTTGAGAAATATAAAGGAGGGAGAATAAACTTTACCTCTGTATATCTTCATAATGTTGACAGAGGTTATTATAGCCCTTATTTTTTCTTCATTAAAAATTTTGGATATACTCTGACGCGTTCCAAAAATATCAATGCTTTTCTGGTAAACACCTATTTTATGTTTGGACCGCCTTGATATGGATGTATTGAGTATTGTTATATACTATTTAGGAGCGAAGATTTGCTGTCTTGATTTCTGCGCCTATCAAGCCAAACAAAGGATCATGTTAATCATGGCAAGTTCTCACCTTTGTTTTGTTTTAATACACACACGTGTATGCACAATACATACATACGTGTGTGTATATATATATATATGTATTATAGTTTTTCCTTGATACAGATTCGAGGCCAAGTTCTTCTAACTATAACAGCTTAAAATCACAAATTCAGTTGGGATATTGCAATTATATGTTAGTAATATAGAGATTCTCTCAGCAAAATAGATTAATAACGAATTCATTCATATTACATGTATTATTGGCTACTCTATCTCAATAGTCATGACTCATCAAGTGGGGTTGTTTACATTTTTTTTTTTAATTTCTTCTTCCCAAAAATCGTGACAAGTTTGGGTGGGATGAATATTGAATTGTTTGTGATTGAGCAGACAATAAAGTCATGTAATTATCAGAGAACTTGCAGATCACCCTGCACGTTCCACAATTTTGTGCACAATGCTTCATTTAGTTCAGTTGTTTAACTTTTGTGACTATCTCAAATTTTTTATTTATGCCCGTTCATTGTTCAAACTACATGCTTCAAAATTCCTTTAAATTTAGGAGCAATTCAGCGTCTCCTTCAAAACGATCTGCTCACTGCTGATGCCATTGACAAAGCCGAAAAAGCAACCATAAAAAGCTTGATTTACCCGGTATGACTTATTCATTGACCTGATTGGGCCCAAATTTAAGGACCAACAAAGTATGCATTTAATATTTTGGTAAAAATATGAGTGTTATAGTATTGGAACGTTGTGAATTTTATTCCCTATTTTTTAAGGTTGGATTTTATACAAGGAAAGCAAATAACTTGAAGAAAATTGCAAATATTTGTCTGACGAAGTACAATGGAAATACTCCTGGCTCATTAGAGGAGCTACTTTTGCTTCCAGGGATTGGTCCTAAGATGGCGCATTTGGTAAGACAAAGTACTATTGCGCACTTCTCAGAATCAGCGTGTGACTGTGGTTCTCTAAATTGTATGTTTTCTTGTGCTTTAGGTTATGAATGTGGGCTGGAACGATGTTCAAGGCATATGCGTTGACACTCTTTTGCACTGCATTTGCAATCGACTTGGATGGGTGTCACGACCAGGAACAAACAGGTATCTGTATTCATAATTAAGTTAAAGGATGATAATTCCAGCGGAAGAAAGGGTTAAGAGATGATAAAAAAATGAAAGAGCTTTTTAGGCGAGGACGGATTACTGAAATGTTTCGAATAATGTTTAAACGGCGCAACCTATTTCTTCTATTATATTGGGGGTTCTTTGAATGTGATTTTTGATCATTAATATGGTTTTGTTTATACTGGCTTCGTTAGTTAGTATTGTTCTAGAATCGTGTTTGATGCATTCGTTCTGGTTTTTATATAACATTGGGTTCTTTAAATGTGACTGTGTGACTAATATCATCTCTCTTGGATTTCATCTTTGGACCATCTCTAGTGCACTGCAAATTGATGTGCGAATGCCACATTTTGGCATCTTGGCTGGAAAATCGTTCTCTAATGCAATGCTGTTTTTGGTGCTAAATTTGGTGTATATTAATTATACTTGGGGCCAAATTTCACTAATAGCTTGCTGGATGAGAGCAGACTAGATTGAGTTCCACTTCCATACTCTAGTTTACATAGGGCTGATTGCTGGCTTGTTTGTTTAGTCAATAGCATTTTGCTCTCATCTCAGTATAAAATAGGACTATATATTGGAATAGAATATCTTCTCCTGCCGTTTGTAATTTTATATTGCTAGTGAGATTGTTTTTTCCTGTCTTGAAAATGAAAAAAGGGACAAGAATAAATATTAAGATTAGTGGCGCCTGAGTAACATAAATTGTGCATTCCGTGACTGGATAGGTTTGTGGCTTTTTAATTGAGCTAAACAAAAAGGGGCACACTCGTGTTGTTCCAAAAGTCCAATGGTATTGTATAATCTAACCACCTTTTCAACGGTATAGTTCTGTTCCACTTTAGAGGATTGAAACATTCATGACTTGTTTATGTCGTAACAAGAAAAATGTGGGCTTGAATAATATTAATAGTTATCCCGTCCTTAGACCTGAATGGTGTGCTAAAGGGGGCCTAATGACAACTACAAATAAGATGAATGGTAAAAGAGCGTATTGTTTTCCTTCATGATGCTGTAGTTCTTTTCAAACTTATGTCAATTGTAAAGCACTCAATCCGGTTTAATCAACCGGACTGAGCATGCTTGTGATTAAATCATTAGTAGCTATGCACTTAACAAGTGTGCCATAAGTAAACATCACAATAAAGGGCTAATCCTTTTCTTTTCCTTTGTGTCTTGTTTGCTAGAAAACTTCAACTCCCCAGGAAACAAGAGAGGCACTACAGATGTGGCTACCAAAGGAAGAATGGGTTTCGATAAACCCTCTTTTGGTTTGTGTTAGCTATCACTTTTGCACTAAGAAATATACAAGCCACTCATATACATGCCACTTTATACATGCATATGCATTTAGCAGATGTGAATTTTGTACTGCATCTGTTAAAGGATTGATTGATCTCTCATGCTTATTTGTAATTGAATCTTAGCTCAAATGCCCGGATTTTGTCTCAACCTTTAAAAATTCTCTCTCGGGTGATGCTATTCAAACAGGTTGGATTTGGTCAGACAGTGTGTACTCCTCTAAGACCCCGCTGTGGAGATTGCAGTGTAAGCAAACTTTGCCCTTCTGCATTCAAGGACACCTCAAGCCCGGCCTCCAAGTCTAAAAAGTCTACTTCAAGAAAGAAGCTCTCATAAGAGGAATCCAATCTTCATTTCTTCCCTTTTGTGTGTTTTGCCATAAAAACTCGTAGGTATTTATTCAATAGTTAAGGAAGCTATCATTCTTCCACCTTGTATCATTAGCAAGGCTTCTAATGAGAAATTTGATTTTCCTTTGTTTTGGTCAAGTGGGATATCAAAATGTATGCCCGGTCGTTTAAATTGGATCACTATTTTGGTACAAATAGAAGGAGTTTACTAGGGTCAGTGCAGTGAGATTTGTTGAACTAATCATACTCCAAGCTAGTTGTTGATTCATATCATTCGTGCTCCACACTTGTGGATCAGTCACTCGTTTCTCAAAATATCATATTGTGATAAAAAAAACTAAGTCGGCGCCGGAAAGCTTTTCTTTTTCTAGGTGGAAGATAGTTAATTTCTATTGATATAGTTAATTTCTATTGATACATTGCAAACGCTATCCTAAATGGCCAGTAACTGTTCGCTGCATGATTTTTTGATCAATTCTACATTTCATTCTGCTTAACTTGAAACAAAAATTGTGTGGTAGATACACCGGCATGGTGTCTGGTTTCTTATTTGTTTCGAATTGTTATCATTATTTTTCGTTTAATTTCTTCTCATATGTGTCACGACAGTTTGGGTTTGGATTAAAAAAATGTTTTTGAGTGTTTTTTGAGACATTATTCAAAACCAAAGGTTTGAATTGAATACGCTGGCATTTTTTTTTTTTTTTTTTTTGGAGAAAATGATGTAGCAAAATTAGTTTGAGCCAAATTTTATTTTATTCAAATCGGTGTTTCGAACGGGCTCCTAGTGCCCAGCACCTTGACTATGTAATGTCTGGCATTTTCATTTATTGGAGATGAATGAACAATCATGGTGACTCTTGAACTCTGTTTTTCTTTTAATCCTCGATGGATGGATATCTTTCCCATCTGATTTTGTAATTTCTTTCCCTATTTAATAAAATGTCTGTTGAATGATCAATCTATTTTTGGATTTTGAATGCTGGACACTTGTTTTGATTTTATATATTTCCCTCTTTGTTGTGAGAAGTTTTTGATGGCATATGAGTAACTAGATGCTACAACTTTAAGGTGGGAGTAAATGTTGGAAGAAGTTTTTGATTCCATACGAGTAGCATGTGTTAAGTAGTTTACTGTCTAGTATTTATCTTTATATATATATATTAAATGTCTAGTATTTGTCTAAATAATTAAAATAAATAGTTTTCATAGTTGATATTAATTGTGTCGCTATAAAGGTAACACAATTGAACAGTATTTACATGCAATACGTGTCCATGTGTGCTAGAGATACTGTTTGGCACCAATTTTGGCACATGAGTACTACATTGGCGATTATCTTGTCATTCTCAGTAAATTTAAGAGAATTAGGTAGGTAGCAAGGGACTATAAACACACATAATTTGAGCTTCAATAATTATTATAATTTATTTATCTCCCTCCGTGACATCTGGTGTGATCCGGTGACCTTGTGCGACTTCAGTAGTTGCTCTTCGTGCGGCTTCAGCACTTGCTTTCTCTGGCGACAAGGACTACTCCAGAAGACACCGTTGTTCCCCAACGACGGCAACTTTGTGATTTCTGAACTGAAGCTTGCGATCTCCCAGCTTTGTGACTGCACTGGTGACTCACGACCTCGATTGTTAGCGGTGAGGTTAGGTGGCAACAGTGCTCCATCAGTGCTGCTCTGGGGGAGATGAGGTTAGGCGGCAGCAGGAATACTCCAGGAGACAAGAACTGCTGGGAAAGAGAGAGAAAGATGGAGAGGTGCCTAGGGTTTTGAAATTGGGTTTTTTTAGTCATTTTGTCAATTAATTAACATAGATCTAAAATTAAATGAACTATTTACTACTTATTAAAACTTTTTGGTCTATTTATTTTTATTCTTAGTTAAGGATGGTTTAATTCCCTCTTTTTTCCTTTCTAAATTGACAAAATTGGTTTTGCAATTATCTAGGAAAAATACAATACGGGATTTTTGGTGACAAATATGTAAAGAAAAATGTCAAAGAAGATTCCAGAATTATTCTAGAGATTTTCCTACATTTTTCAGGAGATTTTCAAAGTGAAATCTAAATTCAAATTAAATTATAAGCCAACTTTATGTTGTAGAGCAAGTTTGAATTCAAATAAGATTGAGAATTGGAATAGAAATGGAATTTACCACTTATTTAGGGAAATTGGAACTTAGACGTGTTTAAAAATATTTAGACAAAGTAAATTTAATCAATTAGAAGATTTTACGCATTCTAGAATCCAAAAAACCCATCTTGGAGGTAACACTCAGTTGAAATTCAAGGCCACTTAAGAATATGTTGCAATAGATAAAGCAACAGTTTGAATTTTGCATAAACTTTTTGCTGCCTGTAAAAAGAGATTAGGTCTATGACTTTTCCATAGAGTTTCCAGAGAGCAATCATGCAATAAAGTGGAGAGTATACGTTCATATATCTTTGAGAAAAGGTACTTTATTTTTCAGGGGAAGAATTTACAATCTTCGAAGATGGCGTTCTGCTGCTGATAGGAGTCACTTAGTGCAAAGATCAAGAAAAGTGATACTCGCTAAATAAGGTCATAAGAAATACAACAACATAAGCACCAATCATTGAGAGCGGGTCTTAAATTGATTAAAGTTGAATTGGTGCTTTTAATCCATTGTCTTAGTAGATTATTCATCATCTATACGTGGTCTTGTAGAGGCAGGTTTTACAATCAAACCATGCTAAACTTTTGTTGTGTTCTTATTAACTTTATGCCTTGCAATTTTTAATTAATTGGACTATAATTAAAATTTGGTAAAATTGCTTAAAATAGATCTTTCATATCTATAATTATAAAGAGGAGAATGTGGTTGCAATTTTTAAGCCAATGGTCCACACCAACTAATCCTTTCTTAATTTGAAATGCAATGGTCTAGGTTTACCCACATGGCATATACATTCTCTAATACCTTATGCTTCAATCTTGTTTATTTATTTTAATATACCTCATATCATTTTTTATTTTAAATTGTTTGTTTAGCTTTTTTTTTTTTAATTACTATTTATATTTGCTAACTTATGGTAGGTCATACATGATTGGTGTCATTTTTTTTTCTTATTTTTATTTTGAATTCATGTATTAAATTTATCTTTCTAATAAATTATTTTAGTATTGTTGGGCATTTCACCTTAAAACAAAGCAATACAAAACAAAAGATTGGCTCAGAAAAATATACAACAGTAAAAGTTTGAAAAAACTTCTTATATACATTTATTCTTATTATAATTAGTTCTTATTATTGTGATTATAGAGATCTCTCAATTTTTTTTACACTTCTTAAAAAAAATGTTCTTTTTACAAATATGCATCCTTTCAAACTATATAATAAGAGAAAATAATTATTAACATTATAATACTAAATCATTATTGAAATCTTTTTTTTTTTTTTTTTTTGAGAAAAAAACCCAACGCAAAAAAGGGACGTGGCTTGGGCACGTCTCCCACGCTAGTGTATAATATATGGTTAACTTTTTTTTTTTTTAATGGTTATATATAGGCCATAATATAACAGTTTTTAACCCAATATATAATATATTTATTCGTATATGTATATAATATATGATTTTAACTTTTTTTTTTTTTTGCAATCGTTATACACATATATATACACAAAATATATTTATACATATTTGTATAATATATGATTTTAAAGTTTTCTTCTTTGCAATTGTTATGCACATATGCCATACTTCTTTTTTGTATTTTTATTTTTATGATGAGCACGAGATAAATGTCACACACACATACAGACACACATTCTTTTGTCTATTATTTTTTTTAAATATTACTTTTACATATACTATAATAATTACAAAAGCAAACATACAAAATCTCTTTTTTACTAATATAAACATATAGTGGCATAGTTGTAATAAAAGGCAAAATGATGCTTTATAATTGAGATTTATTTTTATTGAAAAAAAAAAATGACAAGTGGTAAGATCCTAACATTTCTCTATCTATAAAATTTTCAACAATAATGGATTTAATTCTCAATACGAAATTACATAAAAATCATAATTCTATCTTAGACTTAATTTATTGTATTCCACATGCATCAATGTCTATAGACCGGATAGTATTGTTCAAACTATATGTAAAGAAGATTCTAGTAGGTAATAGCAAGAAATTCATAATAAGTTCAAATTGATGATTTTCTGCAATTGAGTTTCTAATTTCAAATTAGATCAAGATCACATCCAACTCTAAGTAGAATGTATCTAGAATATCTAGGTTTTGCTTATTCTAGAGACTACACTTGTGAGCTTTTTAGAGCTTCATAGAGATTGAAAAACCAGAGCATTTTTGGGCTTAAACAAATAGCTCTTAAACCTATTGCAGTTGTGCATTTAACAATCTAGAGTAAGTTCGAAGAGTAGCTGAAGTTGGGTTATGCTCAAAGGACGTTAACTGGACCAAATGCAACCATCTTAGCTTGAAATACGTCAATTCGACTGAAGTCAAGTTGTAGACTTGGAGTAAGGTTGTGTGTCCGAAGGCGAGTCACGTGAAAGAGACATCATAAGTTCTGCTTTGTAAAGTTTTTAGTACTTTATAATTCCAAATTGAAGTAACTATAATTCAACATCAATAAAATTCTTCCAATTATTTAGCGTGATTAGTACTCGTATTTTTTTCTCTTTGAGGTTCTCGGTCATGTTAAATAACGTTATCATCATGCCGTTAGTTTTTATGGTTATTTATTTATTTATTTTTTCCAATAATTCATTATTGTGGTAACAAAAAGTAAATATTAATGTTTCTGTGCGACCATAATGTTATTAATTGTTTGACAGGTTTTACACTAATAGTAAAAGAAGGTGAAAGAAAGAGATTACAAATGGTATTTAAAGATAGATATTAAAAACTGAGTTAGACTGAAGTCAAAATATACTCGAAATTTTGATGGATAAAGTTGTATTGCCCGGGTCAAAGACACAAATGGCCAAATGTGTGACACAAAATTAAAAATGGCCTCTTTTCGAACTAAATTTAATATTAGCCAAAGCTAAATTAAAAAATATATATATGTAGTTGTAAGGACTATAATATCTTTGTTTTAAAAGGGTCACAATATATAGCAAAAATTTTTTTATCACCACTAAATGTATTTAATAACCCAAAAATTTAATGGAAAATTATGTTAGACTAGGTGTTCAAAGGATTAAATAATATAATAGTTATTGAGATGTTTAATCAATAAAAAAAAATATCATATCCATATATCAAATATTTTCATATATATGTTCATTTATGTTGAATATATGTTAAGCAAGCAAAAGTCAGTAACTGTTAATTTAAACCATTAAAATTGTGCATATGATGGACAGATTATATAGGAGACATGAATCTTATGATGGTGGTCTAAATGTAAAAAGTCCACAATTAAGGGAATAAAATTGGATACTTTGTTCATTTTAAGATTGTTATGTCATCTACATCTCTAACCGAAAATGGCTTGTCTTGGTCTTCGAAGTGGTACTCCATAGGTAGAGACCTTGATATATTATGATTGTTAATGATATATTGGATCAGAACTGAAGATGAATTGATTTGATGAATAATTCCATTTAAACAAATAAATTCATTTTAGACAATTTATGTGTTGCATCTTAACCTTGAAATGAATTAATGAGTCCATATTCTCGACTTATGTCTTTTAATATACCAAAGGGTGAAATCTTGAATTGTATTATGAAGGAACATATACTGGTACATTGAAGATATGACTCTTAATTGATGTAGACTTGTTATTTATCGCTGTAGAATCCATAGCTCTTATATAGAGTTAATAATATTCTTTTATAGACATTATCCTATAATAAGAAACTAGAGCGCTTAATTATTTGGACACATGTGTGTAACGGAATGATATACTATTTGTGTTGGTTATGAATAGTAAGTATTCTAATGGTGAGATAATGGAACATAAGATAAAGATAATTAGGAAGGTAAAAGGAAATTTATTCTTAAGCCGATTATGAATATCTTATAGGGACATTACACACTATGATATGTTTTAGACAATTAACTTATTGGAGTTTCCTAATTTATATATAGTTTAAGAGTGCAACTCTAAACTTTAGTAGAATGATTTTAGAATTGATAATTATAACATGTACGTGTTGGAGATTTGATATTTTATAACTATAGAAGCTTGATCTACATATATCCATTTGTTCCCCTTTATTAGCTCACATATTTTTCTGTAATGATACGACATGTTTTTTCCTACAAATTGGCAAGTTATGTTAATTCATAGATTGGCTAAAATTTGATTATTTGGATTTAATAATTCATGTTAGTTTATTGGTTGAATTAATTTGTAAATTAATTCAAAATAAACATGGTGAATTATTTAAATATGTTTTATTTGTATGGAATTATCTCTATATGATTATTTTAATTAGATAATTTCAATATTGGATTATTTAAATTAAAACTAAGGCTTTATGAAGAATATCTAGGTCAAATAAAGTAGTAATTATCCAATCGATACAAACAAGTTGATCAGATAACTCTATTGAGTTGAAAAATGCATGACAAGGAGCTACCACGTTAGTCTAGTCGCCAGCCTTAGCGTAGGACGGTCAACTGCCCCTTGCCTTGTTGATTCGGTTGATGCAATTTTGTGATGAGATGTGATTCAAACTCGAATTTTGAAGCCAATATAATCAGAATAAGCCCCCATCCGACCTCTATATAAGGGAAATGTTTTTTCTATTGTTTCTTAGATCATTTGATAAGTTTAGTGATAGTATTTTAGTGAAAGAAACTCTATAACTCTAGTAGGCTTATTGTTTAACATCTCAAACAATAATCCTCGGTCTTCTCTAGTAGATGGAAGGATACGGTGCCAAAGAGGAAAGACTGAATGACGTACGACCACACGTTTTTTGATTGTTGGAAAAAAGAATAGCAAGGAACATTTGTTCCCTTACAAGTGTGATTTTCGGTTTACTTGAAGGTACAAAGATCATAGATTAATTATATATATAGTATGTCTTACTTATTTTTTAAAAAGATATTCATTAATTTTTTTAAAATTCGCTGCATACTCAAAGACAAAGACAATTGAAAAAGACTTCAGTAGGCCTGAATAGTCGAACATTTACAGTCGAGAAGCTATTTTTTTTAAGAAAAAAATGCGTGCTTCTATAATATTTTATATCTTCTTTTTACATTGTTTCCGTGTTATATGTTGTGTGTGTTTGTTGCGTTGATTGCGTATTAGTGGCTGGATTTTAAACTAGTAATTCTACATGATTAATTCAGGTGTTTCTTTCTTAAAGGTTTAGTGGCCGGATTCGTTTGGTGGTTATATTCTAATGACTATAATGGTATATGTATATATTGACCACTCACTAATAACCACATGAAACCAAAATAGCAAAACGAAAAGAGCAAAAAGAGAGGAAAATGAGACTTTATATAATTCACATACTTGAAATATGAGACGCATAAAACTCGGCACAGTACAGAGATGTAATTAAGGAAATATATTGGGGATAGTAATCAAGGAAATCAATTCATTATCAAATAATTGATAAGAGATTAAAAAAGGGACCTGAGCACCAGTATTTTAATTGGAAAATAATATGGGTAAAATTAGTATAATGGTTAAGATTTAATGAGAGATTTGGCCATAACTGACAAATATATAAAATCAAGTCATTTAGACTATTGGAACAACTAAAATGGCTAAAATATTTAATTTTTATATTTTATTTACTTCTATTTTTTTAGGGGACTTGTTGCTCTTAGTAGTGGTGGACACTTTAAAACTGTTAAATCTAGTCAAAATTATTTTTTTTTACAAATCTGATGGCTAAAAAACTATATTCCAAGGGCTAATTCGTACCACATTTGTGAGTCTTGTCTTCCAAAAACTAAAGCTCATACTTGAATTCAATCACAATCATATGTTTTAATTTTACTTTCACGAGTTACAAAAAAAGTGATAAATTCTAAAGAAATTATGCAGAGAAAGTAGTAGTGTGTACTCACTCTTCAGTTTGTGAAAATCTCCTCTCTTGTTCAGTTATGTAAACGGCTGAAATTGAATAAGCTAGCTAGGTACTAGATTCTGGCGCTTCAACGTCTCTGCAAGTAAATCTTTCTTCCGATCTCTCTTTGTCTCGTATATAAACCAGATCATTTCTAAACCGTTTGGGAAATCTAGTTCAAATCAAGAGTTTGAATCAAAGTTGGTTTTTGAAATCGAAATTTGTAAGAGAAAATACAATGACCAAGTTGATGTTGTTGGAATTAAAATAGGAAATGCAGCGGAAGAGGCGGATCGTTGACAAACAAAAATTTTCCAAAAACTTTGCTCATCGGGATAGATATATAATTTTAATTAATAATAGAAAGCTTTAGGAATTTTACAAACCTTTTGAATACTATCAGGGTCCTAGCTTTCCTCTTTGATACCACGATCTTCCAATCCAGGCTTCCACACCAATAGAAAGACGAGTGAGTGTCAAACTGCAAGAATGAATTTTCCTCACACTTTTCTGAATCTGCTATGTACTCAATACTTGAGATAGCAGACCTTTTTTTTTCAGAGAAGAACTCTCAGTTTTTCTCTCTGAGTATTTTGCAAAAATTATGTAAATGAAAAAACTCTTAAGATAACTGTTATCTCTCCCTATTTATATCTGATCAATTAGTTATTTTTCAATTGACTTTTAATTTTTTTTTCTTTCCCAAATCACAAAGTGATTCGTATCTCTCTCTCTCACACACACGGTAAGTTACTTTTTTTTTTTCTTTCCCCAATCACTTAAACGTGATTGGTATAATATATATATATATAAAAGGTAAAACGCGAGAAACGTAATGATACGTTTCCCTTTTTCTTTTTAATTAGCAAACGAATCAGTGATTCGTTTCATATATAATATATATATATATATAAAGAAACATAAACGAATTCGTTAATCTATATTATATATATAAATAATAAAATCTTATATATATGTATAAAGATTTGGTTCAAAAACATATATATATGTATCTAAATCTTAATTCAAAAAATAAATCATATTTATTTAAGAAAAGATTTTAATTAACTAATGCTTAGTCAAATGTGACAACATTTATCACATTACATTATGTGTCATAGAGAACATTTTTTCTATGTCACATTAATAATTCAAGTGTGAAATAATTAATTCAGAATTCAATAATTCTAAACTGAATATGTAACTCATTCTATGCATAAATCTAATATAGTATTATAGAGGTGGCATTAGAGACCTATGGACCTATAATCCAAGCTCCAATAAATTTGACAATTAATCAAACTCTTTAATTTATGTGTCAAATTTATTAGTTTCAATGTTACTCCACTAAAAACCTGAAACTGAACTCTTGAGATTATAGTAAAATTACTCAAAGAAAATTAGCGAGTAGTCCATTGATATAATCATTACATACAAGTCAGTCCTCCATAAATAGTTCATAACAAGAGCTAGGTTCAATTTTCGTTTACCTCTCTTATTATATCTTTATCCTTGAGTTCCAATAATTCTCTAATGAACAGTTAATTCATAATCTTATTATGAACGAGCGCTCTACTGTTCAAACCTTGAATTATCACTCAAGAAAACTATTTTTCTAACTTCCATAGGGAAGGAATGGATTCCATATCTATATAATATTATTCCCAGCCATTTATTACATTATGTTTCCAAGATGCTAAGTTATGATCTGTTCTTACACAAATCTTACCATGCAAGTCAAAAAACATAATGTCATAAATAGGAGTC
>CAMOHE010044547.1:0-81460 GCA_946598075.1 Artocarpus hirsutus
TAAGAGCAGAAAATGAATACTGCTCTATGGTTGGCCGAGTGGGATATAGAGAGCTCGAGCAATCCATGGTACGTTACTAATTAACTCAAACTACATATATCAATTATTGCTATATTACTATGTTACTAACATAGCGTAACATGGTTTGCAAAGATAGGCATGCAACCAACACGAGAGGAGTTGTGGGTAAAATCACGTCAAGGTCCCGATGGCCAGTTTAAAAATCTAAAAGTAGCAGAGATTTCCAACTTGATTGTAAGTCTATTGAACACGAACAATTAATTTGTATTTTACTACGGGTGGATGAAGGATTGCTTGAATAACATAGTTGTGTTGTTCTTGTACAGGATGAATACACAACATAACAAAGTCAAGGGAGCTTCCAATCAGTCGGTAATGATGACATTTTGAGGAGGGCACTCAGGAAACCGGAATATTCAGGACGTGTTCGCGGTCAATCAAAGTATGTGAAGTAGTCTCAATACTTCGACCTCTAACCAGGATCATCAAAAATGAATTCTCAAATGTCGAAGATGCAGATGGAGATTACAGAACTCTGAAGTCTTGTGACTGAGCTCATTTCCCAAGGACGTGCTAAGTCGATGGATGATAGAATCTCACAACGCAACAGCTTCAAAGCTAGTTGTAACCCTCCAAATACTATAGCAGAAGCTCTAGAAGTCCAATTGTCACCTCCTCGTCAAGGGCACGAACAATGTAGGCTCTTCGTTGAGGATAGAGTTAATGGTGGGTGTACACTTGTTGCGCTTGGGAAGGTGTGGATGGAGAGCCTTCCAACTGATACAGTTCATGGACGACTATTAGAGGAAGAAAACATGCGTGTTAGCATCACTACCATCAGAATTAGAACAGCTGAATTGCCTGTTTCAACACTTGTAGCAACAACTGTGGGTGAAGCAGCAGGAAGCTTTGTCGCATGGCCGAAGAGATTAGTTGAAGTCATCACATTGACAAAGACGAGTCGAGCACCTAGCCATGTTCCCAAGATCAAAGCAGAAAGAAACGACAAAAAAAGAAAAGCTCTTTAAAAGCAAGAGAATCACAACCTGAGGTTCAACAACGCCAAGGACAAACCGTTGCTAATAAGCACATGCGTGCATTTAACTTCGCTTCAGTACCTCAAGAATTTATGCAGTTAGCTCTATACGCACATTCTTTCATGCACGATGGGTTCATCATTCAGTGCTCGATACTGGTAAATGTCACTGGCAATGATTTGCCTATCTATGTGGGGTATGAAGATGTTTATGACTTCATCAGCTTCGAAGAAATTGGGGCAAACTATATCCTTGTATACCTTTGGTGAAAACTCCAGCCTTATTTTAGTATTTTAAATATATATGCAGAGTTGTAAGGTGTTTTAAAATAATTTACTGTAATATTTTTTATTATAGTTTTTTGGCGGAATATTGTGACCTTCAAGGCATTGCACAACATTTCGGCTTCATATCTCCGGCCATTGTTTCAAGTGCTGCAAGAGATCTGCAGAGTGATCATAGAAAGCGTGTCACATCACTCCTCCACCTATTAGCTAAAGCACCGAGGGGAAAATTATTCTTCCTGCCATACAATGTTGGAGAACATTGGATGTTGAGACTTATTTCGCCATGGGAGGACCAAATATATTGGTTTGACCCCCTCGGATACCCACCACGTGAGGATTTCGTATCAGTCACAAGTTGTAAGTATTAATATTGTCTTATAAAATTAATTGTTTTTAGTCTCACATAATTGTATCGTCTATTAATTTATTTATTATTTAAACATGATACATTATTAGGGCGCTTAACGATTGGAAGCTTCAAGCGAGAACTGGTGTCACAAACCGACCAAACGGAACGTAATATTCTAAAAGTAAGTGTCCAAGACAACAAGAAAACATAGAATGTGGTTTTTTTATTCTATGTTTTATGCGGGATATAATTACAAGTGGTATACAAGTCTTAGGAAAAAAAGATTTTTATATACATACGGATATACATGAAGTTAGATTATAGTGGGTACAATTTGTAAGTAGGTTTGTACTTTTTAGATAGGTACACGTTATAGTAGATTAACAAAGTGCTCACAATAGCTCAAATGTAAAATGATCTTGTAAATACAATGCAATTGTCAATATACAGCAATTATTGTATGTAATTAGGGCCTTGATGTAATGGATAACACACGGGACTGGCCATCCCGTGGGAAATAGAAATTATAGGAGAATTTTTTTTTTAGAAAATACCAAATTTTCATGACTGTTTTTGATGAAAACCGTCATGGAAGGAGGTGCTTCCACGACGGTTTTCATCGAAAACCGTCGTAGAAGGAAGGAGGAGCTTCCATGACAGTTTTTGGTGAAAATCGTCGTGGAAGCTCTTGATTTCACGACAGTTTTTGGAGAAAACCGTCGTGGAAAATAAGCACTCCACCGATCTTTCACGTCAATTATTTTATTACATGACAGTAAAAAACCGTCATGAAAACTCGGTCTTGTTCCACGACAAAAGTTTCCACGACCGTTTTTTAACCGTCGTGAAATTTTTCCACGACGGTTTATAACTGTCGTGGAATCCATATTTTATAGTAGTGTTTGGTTCTACACAAACGAGCCTTGTTACTGTTCCAATTGCATTTCGACGTCTTCCTTGAATTTTCTGACCTTTGTCCACAAGAAGGTGGTTTTTGTCAACTCGCAAAAGCTTGTTTCCATCATCGCAAACGTGTTCATGATGCAGGTATACATCGACCACTTTGACTAATACTCAGCTTTTTTCTGATTTTAGTCCCATGGTCTTGAAGGATTTGATTTTACGATGGTCATCGAGAGATGACGTTAGTTGCTTGGACGAGCTTCCCTTTGAAGATGACAAAAGGCTGATTAACGTGTCTTTACGACTGGGTGAGGTAATTTTAACATGCATTTTTTCGCTAAAGGCTCGCTTTAAACCAACGATTTCGCTTTTCATTCCATATCTTCACAATATAAATGTTGTCCCACTTCCTTTGCACGGCCGGACGGCAGGGCCTCCCCTACCTTTGCTGACCGTTAGGCACATTTTCTTACTTCGATAAGGGTTGCTAGAGACACTCTCCTAGTTTCGATGGCTATATCCAACGTGAAAGTCCACGCTTCTCATTAATTTGGGAGCCCTGCTTTTTAGAGGACTCGCCAAGGTGTTATATTTCGATAGAAAATTTTTCCAACTCTTTTCTTTCCCTAACGTTGATGCCTTTCTCAATTTTCTCCCATCCTCCTTTTGCCTCGTACCATGTTCTCACAAAGACCATTTGGTCAAACTCTCTCGTGTAGAATCAGTTTTCAGGGAAAATATGCAAGGCACCTTAAATAACATGCGTACGTTTAGTTTTTTTTTATTATTTTTATTATTTTGATATCTCTTGTTGTTCAATTTATGTCTAAAAAGAAAGTATACATATATTCTTGCAATTTTGATATCTCTTGATGTTAACAAAGATGCTATAGGACAGGTACACTTTTGTGTGACTAAACTGCTTTTCAATATCTTTGCTATCTTGTTTTCCCTGTGTGCATGAATCATGCGTGCGTGTATGTACCTTGATCATTGTTACTTTCCCCCACCCGTCATCCCCCTCCCCCCGTCACTTATCCTCATTTATTTATTCTCATGTCGTGACTAAGGGTCAATCTGATGTTCTTACCCTTGCCCCTGTCAAGACTCAAGCTCCCGTTTTGGACACTAATCAAGTATTATTTCGTTTTCTCCCGTTCTCTATATATTTACATACACATTTTTTTGTGCGTGTGTGTATGTTTGTATGTCACTCTCACTCTCTCTCTCTTTTTTCTCTCTCTCTTTTGGTGTTTTTACTAACCAATTAATTTCTTAACTATATATCTTCAATTAGGAAACTCTACTAAACATTCCTCAAAATATATATCTTCAATTAGGAAACTCTACTAAACATTCCTCAAAAGTTCTTGTGTATACCAATTGAAAGGTGAGGAAATGAGCAAGAATCATTGTGATGTGCTCCTAGTGCTTCCTTACGTTTTGCCACCTTTGTATAGGCGATATATGTATGTGTATATGTATTGTTATTATTGTCTTCATAAGCTTCTCTTTCCTCCTATTACCTTTTTTCTCTCTCTTTTGTTTTTCTTTATTATTATTGTTGTTATTGTTGTTATCATTATTATTATTTTTAGGCCATGGTGATTGTTAATCCACCTTCAAGCGTCATGGCGTTTCCTCAAGAGTTGCTTCCCCACGTGAGGCTTCAGGGCAGGGCCTTTTTGTTACATAAGATTAGGACTAAAATTAGAATTATATATCTTAGTCCCATGTTTAGTGACAACGTGGGATTGGATAATTTATCCAATGACCTCAAAATAGTCCCAACAATGTAAGATTAATAATCCCTAAAATATATGGGATTTCGAATCCCATGGACCAGGATTGTAATTATTTCCACAATCTTACAATCAATCTCACCCAAGCACATGACTGAGATAGCTGCCAGTCAGCCTCAGAAGTTGACGATGAAGGTCGTCGGAGAACGGCGGGTCGCCGGCTACAGTGAAGGTTCGTCGGGGAAGAGAAGGGGCCGTCCGGAGTAGGTGAGACGCGGAGGAGGTGTGCTGCAGGATGAGACGAGGAGAGAAAAGACCGTCTGGAGGATAGGTGGCGGGGCGGGCTGGCGGCGGCGCAGTCCGTCTGAAAAGAAAGGCCCAAGCAGGAGAAGGCCTCGCCCGGCTGAACTGCGCTGAGGCGGTCTGAGGTTCCCTTCTGTTTGTTGCTCTGTCTTCTGCAAATGGTTTATCAGATCTATCAAAATGGCGGGCATTGTAGCCCCTTACTTCTTTTCCACTTCTTCTGCAGCACGTTCAGGATGGATCGGCTTTACAGCCTTGGTTGCTGCCCCATCAGTATTTTCAGAGTTGATTTTAATCTTCTTGTCCCTAAATGCAGGCCTTCTCTTTGCAGGTGGAGCATCAGCTTGCATTTTAAAGAAAGCAACATGGCGCCAGCTGCCCCTTTTCATCTTTAGCTCTATCATCTCTCCTCCACCTGTCATTGGTTACTGTCTTGCTTTCTGTCCTTTCATTATGCCGATCCCGTGAATGTCTCCACCATCCACGTTCTCAAGACCAAAGAGATCAGGCCACAACGTGTCAAACAGTGAAACATAATTGACTTGCCAACAGAAATATACATTTTAATTTGATAATTAGTTAAATAAAATAATTTGATAGTTCATAATTAGTTAAATAAAATAATTTTTTATTATATTTAATTTAATCTAATTCGATGTGTGCCAAATATACGATACGATTCAATATAATCCTGTCCTATCCAATCTATTACAATCCAATCTAATCTTAACTCTATCATATGCTAAACAGGCCTCAAGTAACACCATGATGATGTCTAAAGTGCCCAATGAGACCGCTATTAGGCTTTAAGTATTTTTCAAGCATCGGGCCTTAATCCCCTTCATACAACTTCCCCGTGAGTTGAGTCCCACACTCGAGTACTGGTGTCACCTCTATCACACTAGAGACTTCGGTCTCCCGATGCTTGACCAACTTCCTGATTGGTTTCGGTATGCTGTGGCTGCCAGTTGGACAAATTTTGCTTTTGTTCAAGACTCCTCCTAAAAGCGTTCCCATTTCCCATCTAAGGGAGGAGGTGCTTTAACTTTGGGCTGTGATTGATAGGCTTGATGTAAAACTCCCAATTCTTCGAGAAATGATCGAGTCAAGCTGCGAATCTCCTAAATTAATCCAAAAGCGGAAGGAACTTATCAGGGCTAAGGAAGAGTTGAAGGTGGCGACAACCTGTGTGGAGAAACTTCAAGCTTCTCATGAGTTAGCCTCAGCAAAAATTCTGGCCTTCGAGTCAACAGTAAGCATTGCCTCATGATTGAAATATAGTCTTAGAATAGACAAACACATAGTCACTATATTCATAAGCTATAACAAAAGAAGACCTATAGTCCAGATATCGCCAGAGGAAGAACAATGCTTAGGAAAGATTGTTTTAGTGGTATATATCTGTCATACTAAGGTTATGTTTTTCTTTTTCATTTTGATCCCAACTATGCGTTTGGACTAAAAACTCTGTCCATATTCTGCGTTAGGGATCACGATAGATTCATGATCACGTGTTCTAAGTTGTACTGATTATGAAGCCTAATAAGAGTTTGTCGCATTTTGATGTGTAAACATTATGACTATATGCTTTCTATATGAATATATCAATAGGTATTTTAAACTCTTTTTGTTGCAAACGAAATTTATAAACCCCTTACCCAAATAAGAAGTGTTTCAAACTATAAACACAAAGAATCTTCAATTAAGGTTTAAGCTAGGAGCTTCTCTTAAAATTTTATAATGGATAACTTTCTCAAATAAGAAGAGAGAAACATGTTCATTATATGGATGGAAATACATAAGTACCATATAAATGGCTGAATAATTTGCAGCTTCAAAGACCAATAAAAGAAGAGGTGAAGCAAAGAAGTCCATGTCGTGGAATTTTTTTTTTTTTAAATGAATGAGTAAAGTTACAAGTTATGGGATGGTTGCAATATCTACTGTAAGTGATTCTTGCAAAATACTAACTATGAGAAGCACGACTTGCTGAACATGATGAGTATATTCCCATGACTTGTTAAACAATTGTCGTTTACAATGAGTATATGTATGATGTTAAGATTAGTTCATGTCAAACTTCGATCTGAAACCACTGTTGCATAGGTGAGAGTTAAATCATATTTGTATATATCTCCAAAGAAATTAACACAGATTGTTTTGTTGTTGTTGTTCCTGTTTTTTTTTACGACTCAGTTATTTTGGCTAAATTCCCATATTTCTAAGGAACTATCAAATTGTTATTTAAGGGTAATACCTCTTAACAAATTTAATATATTGGCGGGAGGAGATAACTTGTCTTCGCCAGGTTTTCTCAATTGGCAGAAGCCATTTAGGCTAATTTCTTCCATCAAGTATGGTCCTTCCCATCCTGGGGTAAATTTGCTGGCATGAAGCCCCTCATTACGTGATCTGCAGCCTTTAAGACCAAATTACCAACCTTAAAACATTTTGGGCTAAACTAATTTGTCGTAAGCTTTAGATGTCCGCCTTTGATATGGCTATAAATTTTCTTTTGCCTGAGCTCGTCTTTCTTTGATCCTCTCTAGATCTATATATCTGGAGTGCTCGGATTCCATACCTAGTCTAGCGGATGTTACAGCTATCTCTGCCGGCAATGCCTATACCGCCAACGGTACATATTCGTTCCACGTCCCTATGTTCTCATGCACCGTCCGGCTAAGGATTCTTATTGATATAATTCATTGAAACCTTCTACCTTAACATTGCCTTGAGGTTAATACCTAGTGGAATTGATATGGATTACCTGATAATCTTCCAAAAGATTTTGTAGACTCTATCCTGAAAAAGGTGTCCCATTATCTAACAAAATTCCTTTGGGACCTCCAAATTGGCAAATTATATGCTCTAGTACATATGTTGTTACTAATTCTGATTTTGACTTCTTTAGTGGTATGACTTCGGCCCATTTAGGGAAATTTTCAGTTGCCGAAAAGTAACCGTACTTGTCCTTGTAAAGGTAGCAAAATGGGACAGATAAAATCTAAGGACCATGTGTGAAAAGAGTATGGAATAGAGATGGAATGCATGAGCACATCCAGTGCACGTATCCTGATACCAAAAATCTGGCAATCTCGACATTGATTGGGGAAATTCATGGCGTCTTTTTCAATGGTAGGCCAATAATAAACTATCCTTAGCAGTTCCTCATATAGCTTCCAACCACCTTGGTATTCCCCACAGTCTCTTTGGTGAATTTCCGTCATAACCTCTTTAGCCTCCAAAGCTCCTAAACATTTCAGAAGAGATCCTCTGTCAGCTTTTTAATAAAGTTGACCATTTTTTATGCAATATTTGTTGGCAGATCCTTTGAAATGTCTTACATCGTTGACCCCTAAAGGTATTATTCCTTCACCAAGGTATTCCTTATAAGGAGTTTTCCAATCACCTCCGTTTACATGAAAGATGTCTTCTTTAACATTAAACTTGGACTGGCATTCTGGACAATCCTTTATAAGGTTATTAATATCCTTTGCTATTCTTGGCCAATAAAACCTTGCACTTTGTATACGCCTGGTTAACAAGGGTCCTTCCAATCCACACGCTGCCGGTTTATTTGGCCAACGAGCAATTGCCCCTGTTGGCATGCAGTAATAAAGGATTTATCAATTATCAAAAAATTGTGTACTTGCTTATAATGCCTGGTTGTGGGATTGCGTAGCTTTTCCATAAGCTTCTTTTGCCAAGGATCTAATATTTCTTTTGTTTTGCTAGCAAATGGCAGTGTTTTATTGGTGATGGTGATTGTCCAACTGTTTGCCTATTTCATTTCGATTCGTGATGCCATCGTTGCCAAGGCAACCGCATATATATGTTTGGGTTCGGCGGATATGAATGAGTTTGTAGCTCTCAAACTTAGTTAATAAATGCTGTAACAGTGTTTGATATTTCACTAAGGCAAGTTTCCCGATTGCAAATTCACCAGTGATTTGTCAAATCACAGGACGCGAGTCATCCTAGATTATCACTTTTTTAGCTCCATATCTTACATCGTGATCGTATCAGTTGTTAGGGCTTCATATTCTACTTCGTTGTTTGAACAACTGAAGGATAATTTACATGCTATAGCCCATATTATTTCCTTAAGCGTCTGTGATTACCATTCCTGCTTCTTCAATGATAGAGGTAGAGGAGCCATTGAAGGTGATGACCCGTTCCACTGCTTTTACCTTTTTGCTTTCACATGTTGTAACTACCAGGGTCTCCATGGGCAACTCTTCTTTAATATTCTTAGGGGAATCTTGTGGGAGTTGGGCTAATATGCGGGCCAAAGCTTTTCAACCGTGATATCAAATTCATTCAATAGTGACATCCAATGGGTAAGCCTACTACTCGGCAGTGGTTTGCTGATCTAAACCTGATGGGATCATTTTGAGTAATCAAAACAACTTTATGTCCCAGCAAATAATGTCTTAGGCGTTTTGCTGCATGTACAGGCTCAAACAGTGCTTTTCTAAGACGCTGTGATTGAATGTAGCTCCTTTAAGGAGCCTGCTGAGATAATACACGGGTCTTTCCTTACCATCATGTTCTTGTGCCATAACTGTTCTAATTGCTTGTTCAATGGTAGTCAAGTATAATAAAAGTGGTTTAAGTGGACTGGGCGGTGCCATTACTTACGGCGATATTAATATTTGTTTAATTTGCTCAAGTGCTTGTTGTTGTTGAATTTCGCATTCAAATGGCAACTTACGTTGTAATAAAGATTTCAAGGGATTCACTACCTCTGCAAGGTTGGGGATAAATTGTTGCAGATACGATACTTTTTCATGAAGCTTTTCAGCTGTTTTTGATTGCTTGGTGGCTCCATCTTTAGTATTGTATCTGCTTTGTCTTTATCTATGCTTATCCCATCTTTGCGTACTACAAAGCCGAGGAATTTTCCAGTACTAACTCCAAATGCGCACTTGAGTAGATTCATTTTGAGTTGATATTGCCTACGTCTTTCAAAAACCCTCTTTAAGCGTTGCAGATGTTCTCTTTGGCTTTTAGACTTGACGAGTAAATCGTCGACATAGTCTTCTATGCAATCAAGCATTATATCGTGAAATATGACGGTCATAGCTCATTGGTAAGTAGCACCCACGTTCTTAAGCCCTAATGAAATAATTAAGAAGTGAAATTTGCCAAACAGGTACAAAATGCTGTATTTTTTGCATCTTCTGGGGCCATTCTTATTGGTTATATCCAATAAATCCATCCATAGAAGAAAAATCTCATGCCTCATTGTGGCATCAATTAATGTATCCAAGTTTGGCAAGGGAAATTCATCTTTAGGGCATGCTCTGTTGAGGTATCTATAGTTTACACAATGAATTTGGATGTTCTTTTTCTTCACCGCCGCTATGTTTGCCAACCATTGAGGGTGGGCGGAAGGTTTAATGAACCCCGCTTTCAACAATTTCTCAATCTCAATTTTGATCTGCAATTGAACTGTTGGATGAAAATGATGTGGCACATCCTTTATGGGTTTCACGGTTGGAGATAGAGCCAGCATATGGGTAACCAACACAATTTAAGAAGAGCATCTCATCATGCGTCTATGTCAAGACATCTCGATATTCTTTAAGACGGGCAATTGACACTTTTTTGAACTAGGAAGATAATTCAGCTGACATAAACATAAGTCTTTTTTCTTCATCATTCGACAAGTCCACTTCTAATTATTTTAGTTAGGATTTAGGCTCATCTTGTAATTGATTAGGGGCTTCACTTAGTCTTATGGCATATTGAGTAGTTGAACTAGCTTTTGCATGAAGTTCAACAATTGCAATGGCGGGGCGCAACCAACCATCAGGTAAAGAAACCTTTAGGAATTTTCTCGATCTAGATTTCAGGTCTGGATTTTCATTCTATTCGTTTCTTCCCACCTCGGCGGTCTTGATGTGTTTGGCTTTTCATTGCTCAAAACTTGAATCTTCTGTAATTTCATTGTAAAACGTTGTCTCAGCGTTGAACATTTCATTTTTGGAGAATGGGGCCTTGACAACCCGTATAGTAGCCTCTTTTCCTTTAAAACGTGCTTTTTATGCACTGGTGTAGGATTGAAGTTGCACACTTTTGAGCGTTCATCCAAGGCCTTCCTAGAAACAATTGATAAGATGGCGAAGCATCAATAACATGGAAGAGAATGGAACTCTTAAGAGGCCCTACTTACAGTTCGATTGAGATATGCCCCAAGGTGGACACAATACCCACGCTAACTCCTGTTAATAACATGATCTGTGGGACCGTACAGTCTTTTCTTTTCGTCATTTGCCAGTAGACTTCTTTAGGCATAAGATTCACCGAAGCAAAGTTATCTACCATGGCTCTTCTTATATTGCAGGTATTAATTGTTGCCTTCACATACAGGGGTTGATTATGATAATAGTATGGAACTTGATAATTTTTTTTTCTGTGAACACGAAGGTTTCATTTGCACCACAAGCTAGATTCGGAGGGGGTGGCCAATCAAACAGCACCGTGGCCCATGCCTTTTAGCCACTTGCAACAAATGGTTGATCGCTTCTTTGCTAGCCTCCTTAATAAATTCCAAAACGTCAAATAATTCTCGAAAAAGTTTACTACGCATTAGAGTTTTAACCATGTTGTCTTCCATTTCCGAAAAATTACCAAGCTTACCTTCTTCAACTAAGAAGGAGGCGTCTTCATGTGTCAAGTGCATGTCATAGTTATTCCATAAGCTTGGTGTGATGGGAATGGTGTTTCTTCTGCTGAATCTTGATCTAAGACTATTAATCCTTGTATGAACTTCTCTTGAGAAATATGATGAAGAGTTTGACATTCCTTAGCAGCAAGATCCACTTTCGATGGCGACAATAGAATGGATGTTATTTGTCTTCCAAAGCTTCCCAACATAGGGCAGTTTGAGTTCCTTTTCTCTTACCCATGTATCAAGTAAGGCGTAATCCTTCTCCAAGGGACAAGGGAACCTTGGTGGCTCTTCTCTTTTTTCACATTTGAAATCGCATCTTCCCTAGGTTACTACTACCGAGACAATTTTGTGGTGGTAGTTTTAGTGTTCGTGGGCTTGGCAGATAAATCAGCAAAGCCATATATGGCATAGTTTTCTATATAAACTCGATTTTTAGCAAACATTCCTTTGATACACATCTTCATTAACTCTCTTTCGGTGACAGTTTCAGCACAGTCCAGAGCCTTTTCTCTAAATCGTTGCACATATTTTGTTAAGGATTCCCCCGTCATTTTATGTTCGCTAGCCAAGTCCATAATACTTAACCTATCTGTAGCCACGTGAAATTTTGCACAAAATTGGGACGCATATCATCCCAACTCCCAACACTTCCTGGAGTCAAGTTATCAGACTAAAAAATATGCACGGTTGATTAAAGATTTTAAGAATTCTTGCAATCGCAATTCCGAGTCATAGCCGGGAACTCCAAAGTCATCGACAAATTGGATAATGTGTTCCTTTGCATTTTTGGTTCGACCATAATACTTTCGGTGGGATAATATATTTCGTAGGATATGGTTTGGTAGCAATTGCCATGGGAAAAGGAGCACTGGTAGAAATTATGACATACACGGCGTTTATTTAACTACTGTTTTTTAAAAACCGTCATATAAATGTAGAAAAAATGCGGTAGTATACGAAAAATATGAAAACCATCTTGAAAATTGGTGTTTCAACGATGGTTTTTAAACTAGGGTTACACAACGGTTTTTCTTAAAAACCTTTTAAGAGTTATAGTTTTTTCAATAGCTTACACGATGGTTTTCGTTAAAAATTCATTGTATAAGTTATGCTCATACACGACTTTTTTTAACAAAAACAGACGTGTAAGCCTGGTTTAAATTTTAAAGGAAAGATTCCTACTCAACTTGTTATTTCAAAATTCAAAGGAAAAATTTTCATGCCTTTTCATTAATTTTGACGTAATTTAAATTTTAAATGGGAGCTCATTCCCTTTCATTAATCTCTCTCTCTCTACGTCTGAACATTGGAGCCAAGTGAAATGAAGCAAATTTCAAGTTTGTTCGCCGGAGAGCCCATTCCTCTGGAAGAGGCCATGTTGTTGCGATGGCACCAATGAGGATGACATCGTTGCGCCTCAACGAGATGCCGTGGAAGTTCCTGTTCACTGGATTTGTCACCATGATATCGGCTATCATCATGCTCATGATCGATGGCTTCGCAACATCATACTACTGGAAGTCACATCGGCAGCAAATCTCCAATGGCAACGAGGAGAAGGACTACGAGCATAGGTTTTGGCTGTTTTTGCACAAGATCATAGGTTTTATTGTAGTTTTGTGCTTTTTTTATTTTTTATTTTTTTGCTTAAGCTAAATTTATAGGAAGATTTTCTAAGTAGGGGATTTTTGTGGCATATGTGTGGTGCAGCCTTTATGTATTTTTTTTCCCTTGGAAAAGTAAAAAGAATAAGAGAACAAAGAGCAATTGCTTTTTTTTTTTTTTTATGAATTTTCTATAATTTTGATGATAATGCTTTTATGAAGGTAATCTTTCTTACATTCAGTTTTGTGTTTATAAAGATTTATTGATATAATGAGATTATTGTTTTTAGGCCGAAGATAAACGGATTATGCTTTTGACTAAAGCCTGCACAACAGTTTTTAAGAAAAAATTATCTACTACACCAACCTTACATGACAGTTTTTAGTGAAAGCCGTCCTATAAGCTTTAGTTTATACGATGGTTTTTAAATAAAACCGTCGTGTAAGATGCATATAAAATGCTCTCAGTCTTCACGCAAACCAATATTCCCTAACAGTAAAAAACTGTCGAGTGAGCTTCGTATTGTACCACGACGGAAAAAACCATCGTGTAAACTTTTCATGACTGTTAAAAACAGTCATGAAGCAAATAATTTTTAGTAGTGGAGATCAAAAATCAACTGCACTTACAACGAACGGATGCTTTTCTCTCTTGGTTTTAAGGAATTCGAGTAAGTTGTCTCGAGTAATGTAGGCATCTGCCATCATTCCAGTTTGTTCTGAGTTCTACAAATTTTCCTCGAGAAGTTACGCTTTTATTTTGTTCATTAGTATCCTTGTCCTATGATTTTACTCCCTCGCTATGTGAGGTATTGTCTCGTGCTTGCAGGGCCTTTAAAATGGTTTCTTCCAAGTTCTCGATTAAAGCTCCCACGTGGATTCTTCTATCTTTGAACAGGAGTATTCAGTCTATTAGTATCTTGGTTTTCCATGATTGATCGTTTAACAGTTTGTTTTGGATACCGGCCTGACTATACCTGGTGGTTATGTTTGACAACACAATCAATGTGATTTATTTTACCACATAGGGAATGCAAGCAAATGAATAGGCATGATTTATGAATGAAGATAAGGGTCATAAGCAATGATGAGGAAAATAAAACATAACTATTGAGCAACTCCAGTGTACATATATGTAAAATATCTACAGCACTCGAATGTAGATATCAAAAGGAATAACAAAAATAAGAAATAGCAAGCAATAATAGAATCGTAACAATAATAACGATAATAGTAATAAAAATCATCATCATCATCATAATAATTAAAAAACTGATATTAATGGTAATGATAAATTAAAAAAGCTGATAATAATGATATACTGATAAATCATACAACATGAGCTATCAAATAAGTGAATAGATGATTTTAATAATGGTAGTAATGGTATGGAACTGATGAGAAGAGAAAAGATAAAATTGCTACGGAGTCATAATCAACTTAATGGATGAACCAGTGTAAATAACTAAAAAAAAACATAAGCTAATTGAATAAAATGTTGAAGAACAAAATGCTGAATGAATGGAACAAGCAAATATTACTATTAATGAACAAAATAACAATGGCAGGATAGTAAAAAGACAAACAATAAATCAATAAATATATATTGAATTATGAGTTTACTTGCTACCTGCGTTAGATGTCATAGAAAATAATAAGAATAATATCAAGAGATAGATAACGAAAAGTACAACTTCAACTACTTTGGAACTATACTGACAACTGGAGATAGACTACCCTCTCTTATTTGGTCTAGTTCTATTTCTTTATCATTTTGATCAATATAATGTCGTTCTTGTATTTTTGTTGCTTGACTGAACGATAAGATCCTAATTATTAAAAGAAAAATCTTTTTTTTTTTTTTTTATTTCAAGAGGTTCATTATTGATCAACTCGTCCTATAATTGTTCTATAGGGTGTCTTAAGCTGTCAATATAGTTAAACAGGTGTGGATTCAGGATCGGCACTTGCCATATTTAATCGCTTTCAAGCCATATCCTGTGATATTATTCCCACGAGTAAATCTTAACATTCATCTCTTATCCTGTTGGTGCCCTAAAACAAATTGTTACACTCCTAAAGCTGATTCAAATCCCAAAAGGGCTCAACACAAAGCTCGAAGCACTTCAACTTAAAGAACCTAAAGCACTTTGAGCAAGAGGAAAATTTTTACACCACAGCTAAAAGGGGAAAAAAACAACAATAGGTAAATCATTCTGCGTTGCTTAGATATATAGTGAGCAGCTAACAGCAACAAGGAATGAAGGAAAGGCACGCTAACTCCGCGGGCACGAGGCGATGCCAACAATACAAGTTTGAAAGAGGATAATTGTTTTATTTCACGTTTATTGGATTTGAATTAGAGATGTCAAATGTGCCGGCCTAACATGACCTGGCCTATTAATATTGGGACCGACTTGTGCTTCATGTCATTCTTGTATTAGCCCATTTATTTATTGTATCGTATTAGGTTGTGTTTTTTTTATTTTATTTTTAGCGTCGAGCTCGTCCCATGACCTATTTATATTCATGTTGTACATTTAACGTGCTCGTACTTTAAGTGCCTAATAACAAAATTATAAGTAAACAGGGACATAAGTATCAAACACAATTAAAATTTTTTATAATGAAGTAAAATATAAAAAATTAAAATGAGATAAAATCTTGTTTAGAAAAGTATATTATAGTTTTAATAAAAAAAACTATTAGAAGTACATAATAAAAGAGTAATAATGTTGTGTAATTGTTGTGCCATTTATCATGCCCATGCTATGTTCTTTATGTGCCATGCCCTTAGCGCGCTTCATGTCTAAGGATCACGTCAAGCTTAACTAATTTATAAACGTATTAAGCTAAGCCCATTTAATAATCCTATTATATCGTGTCGTGTTTACTTTTTAGTAAAGAAATTATAATGGCATCCCAACAACTTATTAATACACCCCATAATCAATAAAATGACCAAAAAGGACAACTTATGTAACTTGCAAGAATATTAATCACTTTTGCTCAGCTTTTCTTCATTTCTTTCTGATTTCCAGTCCCTCCCTCTTATCTTCCCTTTCTTTGCCTTTCATGGTCATTTTATGTATACCCATTCCTCCTTCCGTCTCTATATTTAATTTCTTTTTTGAGTACCCTATTTCTCTCTCCCTAGCTAACTGATTCTAATTCCATTGCATATATAGATTTCGCATATCAAACATGTTCTGAAAGTGAATCCGATCTAGAAACAAAATGTTTTAGATTTATACAGGGTCAAAAACATTTACAAAAAGAAAAAAGAAATTCCCAAAGCCAGACAAAATCTCCCATTTGTTATCTTTGATCCAATTCTCAAGCTTATAAAAGTTGTAAGTCGTATATAATTAGTACCATGAAGGTTCCTTCTCATCATTTTGGCCTTTTTCCTTCTCTTTTCTCCGTTTCGATATCAGGTGAAGAATAATTTTAGAATGTTAATGGACTAAGTGAGAGCAATCGATTGAAAGAATAGAAAATATATATACATATATATATATAGATATATGTATATGTATATGTACGTATAACAAACGAAAAAATTATTGATTTTTCTTTCCTCCTACTCTTTTTCTATGCTTTCAGTTCAAGTTTTGATGAAGAAAAGAGTGTGTATGAAACGGTTTTATATATTTGTGAGGTTCCTTAAACTGTCCTTTTTAGTGTTTTTTTTTAACACAATTATGGGGTGCCTTAATAAATCATTGGGGTGCAATTATAATTTTCCTTTTTTAGCATGAGGTACACGTACTAGCCCACCAGGCCTGACCAATCTAATTTGGATTTCATATATATGATAAGGTTGGCCACAAAGATAGAAAAAACTAATATTATTTTCGTAGGAGAAACAAGACATGCGTATTATTAGATGGCTATTATTATTATTTCTCACATTTATAATTAATTAATAGTATTTATCATATTAGATGGCTATAAATAGGGGACTAGACCCCAAAACACGCCCTAAGTTCATTTGGGTAGTAATTTCCCTTGTAATTTTCTCAAATTACATTAACATCATGTTTCTCCTGGACGTATATCTCAGTTGAGGGTGAACAATTTAAAAAATCATAAAAGATAAAAGAATAAATTCATTCTTTATAATTTTCTACATGTAATTTACTATATATTCAACAACTTGCAGACAAAATAATAATAATAATAATAATAATAATAATAATAATAGTAATTGTAATTTACTATTGACACATGCCTATTTAGTTGTTTTAGTGGGACACGAGGTCTTTGTCAACTTTTCATCGTCGACATTTAAAGTAGGGATGTGAAGAATAATCCCAAGGTCCGTACTGAATATCAAGAAGATGTAAACAAACTACCATACGCTCCATCCGATTATAACATTTTTAACAGCCCACTATATCATTTTTGCATTAAAAAATAAAATAAAATAAAATAAAATAAATTTCACACAGAAGCATTGCAATTCCAAAACACGATTAAATTTTTCAAAAAAAAAACAAAATAAGAAAAAAAATCCTGCGATTAAAGTCTCTTGTGGCGATGTGAAATTTACTCTTGGGTTTTTATATATGATTGAATCGAAGTTGAAGCTTTTTTCTTTTTGATTAGGAATGAGATTTATTTCCCCGTATGGGATGCCTAAAGTTAAAGGTTATTCAGAAGGTAGGTTTGTTCAACAGATTTCTTTTACTGAGAAAAAGATTGCAATTCAAGAGGAGGTAATTGAGCTCTTTTTCTAAAATTGGGTTTTTATCAAGTCATTCCCTTAAATTTAAATGAAACAAAAGGAGCTCACGTCCATGGGAGGGGAGTTTGGGCTTGAAGGGTTGTTGTCCGAAGGGGGTGTTGTTCTTGCCCTAGGACTTGGTTTTTATCAGGCTTGCTCAATACCATCGCTGGATAGCCTATCTGGATAGGGGCTAAATTTTTGTTCTTTTTTCTCTTTAATATAGTTTTTTTTTTACTTTAATATAGTTTTTTCTTTAATAATAATAATAATAGAATAACAACACAGATATTTATATTACAAACATAGTTGGGCTTGTCCATTTCAGTCCAGTCTATTATTTGGTACAATGTGCAACACAATGTCCTACAATGTCTATAAATCTTATCACTGTGCATCAAAGCTCAGATTTGTTGAACTCCCTTTCTCGCTTCTCTTTAGAATTTTCTCCCTCTCTCTCTCTCCAAAATTTGAAGCTTGTTCTTAATTTTCTAGATATTTTCTATTGTTTTTTCTCATAAAATCAAATCTTATCCACAACCTCTCAACCATCTTCAAACTTTAGTAAACCACCCTCAAATCTTACACTTACATTCTTTATTTCTTTCTTTCTTTCTTGTTTCTTTTTCTTTGTTTTCCATGGATCAAAAGTACTATTACCTGAGAAAATACTTCCTATCATTTTTCAGAAGATTTTCATATAGAAACACAAGTTTAAAGTCACTCACTATGGATTTTCATGGATTTTGGAATCCCCAGCAATGGGAAAATGCTGATCAAAGGAAAAATTCGTCTAAGTGATTTCAATTAGAGGGTTAGCCTTCTAGGTATGGCTATCAGTCGTACTGCGATGAGAAGAAGAGATCATGTCATCAACTTTAGATGTCATAAATATGGGCAACAGACTTGTGAGTGCAAGTGTCGTTCGCCTAGATTTGTGTTAATAAATAGGGAGGATAAAATCCATTTTTGCAAAGATGGCCTTTCTAAAGAGAACTTAAATGACCTCCATGCTTCTCTTTAAAATCATCCGTGTGGATATGTTCACGTTGTAATTTCTAATCTTTGGCCCAAATTTCATGCAGAAAGATAATGCCTTAAGAATTTGGAATTTAAAGACCTTGTTTGTTAGTTTGTAAGAAAATTAGATGAGGAGTAAATTCTTAATTCATAGACATCGTTTGAGTGTTTATGTAAGAAAATGTATTTTGTATTTTTAGCATCTATTTGTTTTTAGATTGTCACAGTATGTGTTAAATAATAAATGTTTGTTTTTATTTTATCGTTACAGTAGTTCTTATAAATTTATGTTTGTTTTATTAAAAAAATGTTACCTTATCAGATGCATAATGTGTTTGTTTCTGTTGTTAGTTTGAAATTTTAAGATCTTAAATGATTTTTCTGTTAGCCCAAGAATAACTACCCAAGAGGGGAGGTGAATTGGGTTTTCAAAAACTTTTACAATTATTAGAAATTTTCTAAAGTAAAATGCTTAAGAAGTAAATATGAGAAAAAGATAATATAAGCACAATCAAGCAACAAATAAACAGCGATTAAGTAAAGAGTAAGGAGAAGAAATGCAAACGCTATTTATAGTGGTTCGGTAAATATGCCTACATCTACTGTCGCTAAGCTAAACTCCTTTGCTTGACCTCTTGCACTATTAAACCGTCTTTTTGATATGATCACTCCTTTATACAACCGGTGACTTGCTCAACCCAAAGCTCACCACACCTTCTTACAAAGTGACAATTTTCCTAGAGATTGTCTAACCAAGAATTCTTCAAATTTACAAGGCTTTAGAAACCCAACAATGTATATAATGTGGTTGTAATCTTGGTACACCCACAAAATATACACTCCAACATAAAAGAAATGAAAAATACAATTGTGGTACGTGTTTGGAGGTGTAAGTAATTCTCAATATGAATATGAAACAAGTTTAACTCAGGAGAATGTGTGTGTAATAAATGCTTGAGAAGAACAATGTAGAATAATGTCAAATTTCACTTGTATCCCTTCATCATTTATTGCACATTGAATGGATGGGTATTTATAGCTCCCTAGTGCTTAGAAACATCTGAAAACATCAATTTTGAGTCAAACTAGCCGTTGCAATTAGAGCTCCAACGGTAAAAAAAATAGCTGTTACAGACAGTTTGGCAGGCCAGAAGCTAAGTTCAGTAGGTCGAAGTTTGAGGCGCTAAAAATCAAGTTCTCAATGGTTACCGGATCGACAGGTCAGTTCACAGTTCGGCATGCCAAACTTTGAACCATCGTCAGGCCAAAACCAAACCCTCGGTAGGCCGACAAAACCTCCATAGGAAGAATTTCAATAACCCTCAAATTGGCAGGCCGAAGCAGGGCGTTTGGCAAGCCAAACTTTGAAACTCCGACAAGCCGAAGATACCTTCGGCAGGCCGCCAGAGCCTCTACAGGCAAGGGATTAAAAGAACCTAGATCGACAGGCCGAAGTAGGGCTTTCGACAGGTCGATCAACTTCAGCGGGCCAACCACGTCTGGTCGGCAGGCCGATCTGCCTTAGGCCAATAATTGCCTAAGATACCTGTTAAGAAACCTGTTTTACAAAATACTTCTAAAACAATTTAAGTCAAATTATCTCATGCAATTCAAATTCAAAACAATATCAAATACAAGTATGCATGATGAATGCAACGTGAGTGTGTGCTCTTGAGCTTTCTTTAGATTATTCAATTTGAGAATTGCTCACTTACACTTTTAAACTAAATAAAATCTAAATAAGAACTTGTAATAAGTCTGTGTAAGTTATCTTTCAAAAGTTTACTTCCACAAGCTTTCTTCAACTGCCTTCACATGATTTCTTGAAATGTAAGCTTAGTGACACTCATGATGATTATTAGATTAAAATCTATTTTGCACATATAATAAAATTGTATTTGTTATTATCAAAAGAATATTAAAATAGCTTTGTGAAACCTTGAAGCCAACAATCTCCCCCTTTTTGATGATGATAAAACAATTTTTGATTGTCTTTGAAAAATTTTAGTTGCTCGCCCTTAATATGTGTAGATTTAAAAGATGATAATATGAAAACATTTTTGGAAAAGCTCTCCCTTAAGGTGATGTTCTCAACTTAAAACATTTAACAATGAAATAGAAAGAGCTTCCCCTAAAAAATATGCTTTCTTTAAAACATCAAATTTCATTGCAAATGCTAAGATACCAATAAAAGATCAAGACAAAAATATAAGAATGCAAAGATAAAGAATATCCACAAAGAACCACCAACCTTATATCTCCACATGCATCAAACACATTCCAATAGCAATATCACAAGTACCACCAACTTTATGTCTCCACAAACATCAATCAAACTCCAAGTGAAGATACCAAACAAAATCATCAAGAACCACCATCCTTATTGCTCCACAATCAAAAATATGCAAATTCTCCCCCTTTTTGACATCAGCAAAAAAAATAAATACCAAAGAAAACATGATAGAGCATTAATGGAGTAAGTACCAAATAAGTCATTAAAAATTTTAAATTGTCATTATCCACAAGCAAAGTGTATAAAGTTTACAAATTAAATAAACAAAAGAAGCAGGATGAGAGATTTTATGGTTGACTCGATGATCCTCTGCCAAAGTGCATTTGTTAAAGAAGATTGAGAATTCCTTGTTGACCGGCTTGCAAATTTGCAATGTTGTCTCCCATCTTTTGCTGCTGCTCAAAGAGAAGTTGTTGGTGCGAATAGAGCCTTTGAAGAGTAATAGGTTCTTCACCGTCATCATTACCACCTTGAGCTTCAATGTTGGCCATCTCTTCTTCTTCTTCTTCTTGAACACCTTGAGGAGCAACTCGCCCACCAGCGGGCACCCATTTCCCTTGTACTTCCTCAAATCCCATTTTGCTAATGGTCAGGGCACCAAAAGCATTGTAAGGTTTATAGAGATCCACATCCTTCTTATCAGCAGTTTGCATATTAAAAGAGTGAAAAATTTTAGTAAGAAGCATTCTATATGGCAAGCCAGCACTCTTTTTCCCTTCAACAACATCAATCATCTGTCGTACCAACAAAAAGGGTAGATTTATTCTAGCACTACTAAGGAGACAGTAGATAAGGTGAAAGTCAATAAGCTGGACTTCATCCTTATGGCTGGCTCTAGGCAAGATGTTGGTGATGATAAGCCTATGGAGGACTCGACTCCTAGGAGATAAAGATGCTGCATTAATTTTCCTAGGGAAACTGCCATCATCATTCTCAAAAATAAGTTTGGCCATGGTCTCTTTATCAAACATCCAAGCCCATGAATATCCTCACCTTCTAGTGGCATATCAAGTATCTCCCCTAAAATGGTTGGTGATAACTCAATAGTTCTACTTTTCATTGTCACAATAATTTCAAGGGGGTCATAAGATGCTCTAAGGTTAGCATAAAACCCCTTTGACAAGCCTAGGATATGTATTTTCCTTCATAATCATAATATTTTTCCATTTAAGCCTATCAAAAAGGAGTTCTATACTAAAGCTAGCAAAATCATCAAAACAAATATACTTCTCATCAATAATCTTCCTACTAGAGAAAAAATTAATATATTTTTTGTTTGAAAATTCCTCTAAAGTTACCTCTTTGTTGGATACTTTATGAGTGATGAATTTGGTGCGCTTGAAAGGATGAAGCTTGAAGCCATTGGAGAATTCAAGAGATGGAACCCAAAATCAAGCAGAGAACATGGTTTTGAGAGAGAAAGAGGAGAAGCTTGAGAGAAAAGTGGGAAAACTCAAGGGAAGTGCAGAAAAAAAATGAGGGAAAGTGATGAAAACTCACTAAATCGATGAAAGTTGCAAGAAAATCGAAGAATAGAGGAGTGATGAATGATTTTTGCACTTGAGGGAGAAAGAGACGACCATGGAGAGTAAGAAAAACTAGGAAGAATAGGGTTTGCTCGATTCTGAGAGTATATATACCCCGACAAATCGACAGCCAAACTTTAAGTTCGGCAGACTGATGATTTTCATCGACAGGCCGAATTTATTAGAATCGACGGCCGATCCTGAATAGTCGGCAAGCCGATTGCTGGAGTCGAGCAACCACCAGAAAAATGTAGAAAAACATTGTTTTACCTAATTTAAAAGTACAAACACATTTCAAAACATTGTGCAAACATGTCTAAACATAAATTAAACATAAGACCACAACAGAACACTAAATCAACCATTAAATTCATCAAGATAAGCATTAAGTACAACAATGATCAAGCAAATGCAATTCTAAAGGATCAATCATTCCAAGTCCTCTTCTAAGATGTGAAAAACGTTCTAGTGAAAGAGGTTTCATGAAAATATCTGCTAGTTGATCATTTGTGCTAATAAATTTCAAGGTGATATCCCCTCTTTGAACATGATCATGCAAAAAGTGATATCTAATCTCTATATGCTTTGTGCATGAATGTACAACCAGATTCTTAGACAAATTGATTGCACTAGTATTATCACATAAAATTGAACCATGATCATAGCTTAGACCTAAATCTTTTAGAGTTTGCTTCATCTAAAGGATTTGTGCACAACAACTAGTCGCCGATATGTATTCCGCTTCCATGGTAGAAAGTGCCACTGTGGCTTATTTCTTGCTAAACCATGAGACTAATGCAAATCCTAGAAAGTGATAGGTTCCACTTGTGCTTTTTCTATGAATTGTGCAACCAGCCCAATCAGCATCGGAATAACTTAGCAAGTCTATGTGTGTGCCTTAGGGATACCACAATCCTAGCTTCTTAGTACCACTTAAATATCTAAAAAAGCATTTAACGGCACTAAAGTGAGATTCCTTAGGATTTGATTGAAATCTTGCACAAACCCCTACACTAAATATAATATCGGGTCTACTAGCAGTCAAGTATAGCAAAGATCTAATCATACCTCTATATTTTGTGATTTCTACCACCTTGCCTTCTTCATCTTTGTCAAGCTTGATTGAAGAACTCATAGAAGTTGGCATTGGCTTAAGATCATCCATTTTGAATCGTTTGAGTAGATCCTTCACATACTTGGCTTGATTTATGAAAATTCCTATCTTTGTTTGCTTGATTTGAAGTCCAAGGAAGAAGTTTAATTCTCCCATCATGCTCATCTCAAATTCGTTGTGCATACACTTAGAAAATTCTTCACATAGAATATGGTTAGTAGCACCAAAAATAATATCATCAACATAGATTTGAACAATAACTAGGTCTTCACCCTTGTTTTTAATAAAGAAAGTAGTATCCGTTTTTCCAACACAAAAACCATTTTTAATCAAAAATTTACTTAGTCTTTCAACCAAGCTCTAAGAGCTTGCTTTAGACCATATAAAGCTTTCTTTAATTTGAAGACGTGATTCAGATACTTATGATTTTGAAAACCTGGTGGTTGTGCAACATAAACTTCTTCTAAAATGTATTCATTTAAAAATACACTTTGACATTTATTTGATAAAGAGTAAAACCCTCGTAGCATGCAAAAGCAAGTAACATTCTAATGGATTCTACACAAGCAACCGTTGCAAAAGTTTCTTCCAAATCAATACCTTCTTGTCGGTTAAAACCTTAGGTCACTAGTCTAGCCTTGTTTCTCACAACATTACCTTGCTCATCCGTTTAATTTCTAAATACCCACTTAGTCCCAATTACGAATTGAAAACTAGGTTTAGGAACAAGTTCCCAAACATCATTTCTTTCAAATTGATTTAGCTTTTCTTGCATTGCCAAAATCCAAAACTCATCATTTTTGGCTTTTTCAAAACTTTTTAGTTCAATTTGAGAAAGAAAAGATAAATTGTTGCAAATATTTTTAAAAGATTCACTAGTTCTCACCCCATGAGTTGGACTATCATGAGCAATAATGTTAGTTTGAGGGTGATAAAGGTGATACCTCCAATCTTTTGGTAGTGGTTGTGAAGTACCTTCTTCTTTTGGTGTTTCTTCTAGTTGTTCCTCAATCTTTGGTGAAGTTTGAATGGAGTCTTTGTTTGCATCCTTTGCATTGTTTTTGATCTCTAGCTTCTTCATTTGATTCTCCAAACCTAGATAATTATCATCTTCTATTCTTTCCATAGAAGCATTAGTCTCATCAAAAACAACATGCATGGATTCTTCAACAACAAGAGTTCTTTTGTTAAAAACTCTATAAGCTTTGCTAGAGGTAGAATAACTAAGAAAGATACCAACATTGGATTTTGAATCAAATTTTCCCAAATTGTCTTTAGTGTTTAAAATAAAGCATTTGCAACCAAAAACCTTTAAATAACTGATATTTGGTTTTCCACCCTTCCAAAGCGCATATGGAGTTTTATTCATTTTTGGTCTAATAAGAACTCTATTAATCACATAGCAAGAGGTATTAATGGCCTCAGCCCAAAAATATTTTGGTAAACCATTTTTGTCAAATATAGTCCTAGCCATTTCTTGCAAAACTCTATTTTTCCTTTCAACAACTCCATTTTGTTGTGGTGTTCTAGGTGCCAAAAAATTATGTTCATAGCCTTTCTCATTGCAAAACAACTCAAAGGCATTATTATTGAACTCGCCTCCATGATCACTTCTAATGGAGGTGACCATGTAGCCTTGTTCATTTTGAACTCTCTTGCAAAAATATGAAAACATTTTAAAGCATCACCTTCGTTTGTTAAAAACAAAACCCATGTAAATCTTGAAAAATCATCAACTATAACAAAAGCATATCTTTTACCACCTAGACTTGTGGTCCTAGAAGGGCCAAAAGATCAATGTGCAAAAGTTGCAAAGGTCTAGTGGTAGCAATTTCAGAAATAGATTTAAAGAAAATTTTGACTTGCTTTCTGAATTGACATGAATCACACACTTTGTCTTTTTCAAAGCTTAGTTTTGGTAAACCTTTAACAATATCATTTTTGGAAATTTTTGAAATCAAATGCATGCTTGCATAGCCAAGTCTTCTATGCCATAGCCAAGATTCATCATTTAAGGCCGAAAAACAATGGTTTTGGTTTGACTACTTTTCAATATCAGTTGTATAAATATTATTGTGATGGTCACCTATGAACACCATTTCACCATTACAAACATTCTCAATCAAGCATCTAGAATACTCAAAGATTATCTTATACACTTTATCACACAATTGACTAATGCTAAGTAAATTGTGTTTCAAATTATCAACCAAGTACACATTTTCAATTAAGGTAGAGAAATTGTTACTGATATCACCTATACCAAGGATTCTTCCTTTTGCGTTGTCTCCAAAGGTAACATTTTCACCTTTCTTCTTCACAAAGTTAGAGAATAGTGATAAGTTCCCCGTCATATATTTTGAGCATTCGCTATCTAGGAACTATCTTGCTTTCTCCTTCTTTGGTACCTCATTGTTGTCATCTACCGCCATGAAACACATGTTGGCTTCTCTTGATCCGTCATCATCAGAGCCCTCAGATTCTAGTTCATCCCATGTAGCTTGTAGCGCCTTCTTTGACTTCTTTTTACTTACTTTCTTTCTTAAAGGACAATCCAGTCTTATATGACGGGTTTCTTACAATCAAAACAAATAATATAATATTTAGATTTCTCACCTCTATCATTCTTCTTTTTCATCCCTTTTCCACGATTGATCTTACGATGGAGCTTTTTGTATCTTTTGGCAATCATTGTTAATTCTTCAAGGTCCTTTGAATTGAGGCTATCTTCCTCTTCCTCTTCTTCATCATCATCGGTGAAGGAGGCTTTTAGAGAAATCCCTTTCTTTCTCTTGTCATCTTTTTCTTCTCATTGGTTTTATTTCCTTGTGATCTCATGCGTCATGAGTGATCCTATCAATTCTTCGATTTGCAATGTTGAGAAGTCCTTGGCTTCTTCTAGTGTTGTCCTTTTCACTTGCCAAGAAGGTGGTAGCGATCGAACTAGTTTCCTTACCAATTCGCTTGTGGTGAAGTTTCTAACAAGAGATTTCAAATCGTTAACGATATTGGTAAAGCGAGTATACATATTGGTAATAGATTCATAATCCTTCATTTTAAACATTTCATAATCATGAAGAAGAAAATTAATTTTAGTCTCCTTGACTTGGTTCGTTCCTTCATGAACCACTTCAAGGGTGCACCAAATTTCTTGTGCCGTGGTGCAAGATGTGATTCTATTGAACTCATTTATATCAAGAGCACAAAATAAAGTATTTACTGCTTTAGCATTTAAAGAGATTTTTCTTTTATCCTCATCGGTGTACTCTTTACATTTTTTAGGGACTAAACAATTTTCTACCTCTTTCATAGGTTGAAAAGGACCATTTTCAACAACATCCCAAAGATCAAGATCAACCGATTGTAGATAAATGGACATTCTAGTTTTCCAATAATTGTAGTCGGTGCCATTGAAAAATGAAGGTCTATTTGTGGATTGACCTTCTACTCCTTGGGTAGCCATGCTCAAAATTGTAAAATCTTTTTGAAAAATTAAAATGAGCTTCCAGCTTTGATACCAATTGTTAGCCCAAGAATAACTACCCAACAGGGGGGGTGAATTAGGTTTTCAAAAACTTTTACAATTATTGAAAATTTTCTAAAGTAAAATGCTTAAGAAGTAAATATGAGAAAAAGATAAGATAAGCACAATCAAGCAACAAATAAACAACAATTAAGTAAAAAGTAAGGAGAAGAAATGCAAACGCTATTTATAGTGGTTCGGCAAATATGCCTACATTCACTGTCGTCAAGCTAAACTCATTTGCTTGACCTCTTGCACTATTAGATCGTCTTTTCGGCACAATCACTCCTTTATACAACCGGTGACTTGCTCAACCCAAGGCTCACCACACATTCTTACAAACTGACAATTTTCTTAGAGATTGTCTAACTAAGAATTCCCCAAATTTACAAGGCTTTGGAAACCCAACAATGTAAATAATGTAGTTGTAATTTTGGTACACTCACAAAATATACACTCCAAAACAAAAGAAATGAAAATACAATTGTGGTACGTGTTTGGAGGTGTGAGTAATTCTCAAGATGAATATGAAACAAGTTTAGCTCAGGAGAATGTGTGTGTAATGAATGCTTAAGAAGAACAATGTAGAATAATGTCAAATTTCACTTGTATTCCTTCATCATTTATTACACATTGAATGGATGGGTATTTATAGCTCCCTAGTGCTTCTAAACATCTAAAAACATCAATTTTGAGTCAAACTAGCCATTGCAATTAGAGCTCCAATGGTAAAAAAAAATAACTGCTACAGACAGTTAGGTAGGCTGAAGTTTGAGGCACTAAAAATCAAGTTCTCAATGGTCACCGGATCGGCAGGCCGGTTCACAATTCGGCATGCCAAACTTTGAACCATCAGCAGGCTAAAGCAGGGCGTTCGGCAAGTAGAACTTTGAAACTCTGGTAGGTCGAAGATACCTTCGACAGGCTGCCAAAGCCTCTGCAGGCGAGGGATTAAAAGAACCCAAATCGGTAGGCTGAAGCAAGGCTTTCGACAGGCCGATCAACTTCGACGGCCGACCACGTCTGATTGCAAGCCGATCTACCTTAGGCCAAAAATTACCCGAGAAACCTGTCAAGAAACCTTTTTTACAAAATACTTCTAAAACAATTTAAGTCAAATTATCTCATGCAATTCGAATTCAAAACAATATCAAATACAAGTATGCATGATGAATGCAATGTGAGTGTGTGCTCTTGAGCTTTCTTTAGATAATTCAATTTGAGAATTGCTCACTTACACTTTTGAACTAAATAAAATATAAATAAGAACTTGTAATCTTCAAGTCTATGTGAGTTTCCTTTCAAAAGTCTACTTCCACAAGCTTTCTTGAACTGTCTTCAATTAATTTCTTGAAATGTAAGCTTAGTGACACTCAAGATGATTATTAGATTAAAATGTATTTTGCACATATAATAAAAATTATATTTGTTATCATCAAAAGAATATTAAAATAGCTTTGTGAAACCTTGGAGCCAACATTTTCTACATTTGTGCTGTTTTTGTTAAAAGGTTTACAGAATGTCATATGTCTTTTATTGACTTTTCTAGATTCGTGCTGTTTTTGTCAAAAGGTTTACACTATGTCATATGTCTTTCACTAGTTTTTCTAGATTCGTGCTGTTTTTGTCAAAAGGTTTATAGTTTATCATATGTCTTTTACTGACTTTTTCAGATTTGTGTTTGTTTTGGCAAAAAAGTACAAATAAATGCGTCAGGTTTTGTTTGGTTGTTTGTAAATTGTCCAAAGTTGTACAATTAAAGGCTTGTTTGTCAAAAGTTGGTCTGATTGCATGTTTATTTTTCAAAATATAAACTGATTTAGTTCGACTTTTTCTAACATGTACATCACCTACCTATCATAAGACCCTAGTCCTTTTTCATTTCCATCTTCTTTAAGATCTCATTAGGGACTCAAAGTTTAAGCAGAGCAGACTTAAGATAAAAAACCAAGAAAAAACAAATAGGAAAAAAAAGAGTCAATCTGTTTTAGAAACCAAACATGCTTCCTCCCATTGATCTAGGAAAATCGAAACCATCTGTATCTTCTTTGGTTCTAGTCCTAGTAAAGGTAGAGTCTACTTAGAAGTTGTAGAACACTTAAGACAAGTCTTCGCACGTAGGAAGATTAACATAATTTATGGAGGAGGTAGCTTAGGGTAAATAGGGAATATACAATAGCATATTCTAGGAAGAGCCATGTCGTAGGGATTATCCCTCACCTCCTAGTTGAAGAGAACCTCTATAGAAAACTATAGGTAAGGAAGAGAGAGTTTTGGACATCTCTAAACGTCTTGAAAATATGATTGATAACTTTAAAACTTTCATTGCATTATCTAGTGGCTTAGGCACTCTTGAAGAGTTATTTATAGTTGCTAGTAAAAGTCTATTTGGCATTCACTCTAAACCTGTAGGTCATTTAAATATAAATGGTTTTATAACAGTCTTTTAAAGTTTTTCTAGATTACGTTGTAGAATAAAACTTCATTGTAGAGTCGGGAAGATAAATCATTATTGCTGCTTCAATAGCTAAAGATCTGCTTGACAAAATGCAAGTCACTCATCCAGAGTCCGACATTGCAACGTCTAAGCTTGATTGGAAGAAAGAAAGCAAGAAGCGACCATTGGATTTAAACTTCTACTTGTAATCTTTTGGTTTTACCCACAACATATTCGTCTGTATTTCTTGTATCCTGAATAATCGTTCTCCTCTACCTCTTGTATTTTTTATGACATGTTGTTGTTAAAACCTTTAGATTCATTGACTATAATGTCAGAATGGTTGTTATTATCGAGTAACTAGTACTCTCGAAACGCATCCTATTTAAGATTCGATCTTTTTTTAATTGTTGCTTTTGTAATCTCCATGCATACATGGTTAGGCTTGATCATTATACGAAGCATTTTGTACCCTTGAAATGTATCTATATTATGTTTGTAAACTCTCTATATATTATTTTAATGTGTATTTTTAATATAAATACTTACGCTGTTTATTATTATTATTATTATTATTATTATTATGTAATATAACATCCCTAATCTAATTATAAGCCATAGTTCAAAAATAATAAATGACTAAAAAATACATGATCAACATATGCACTTCTCTTGAAATGATATTAGAATAATTTTGATAAAAAAAACACGGCCCCTCTGACTCAAAATCCTAGCTCCGTCACTATGGATAGGGGAATTGGGTTGGTGGGTGCTTTCGTTACTTTCGTTGATGTTAATTTCACCACAATAAACTGTGAAACCCAAAATATGTAAAAACATAAGAAACAAACAAAGTCTAATTTGAAATCTAGACAAGGTTAAAGAAAGAAATTGTTTGAAACATAAACAAGAAATTAGGGAAGAAGGTATGGGAAAAAGGAAAGAAAGTCATTTTTTTTCCTAAAAAGAAAAAGGAAAATTAGAGGGGATTATTATGACAAACATGTTGAAGGAAGGAAGGAAGAAAGTTCGAGGGAATGGCAAAGGAAGGAGGCACCAAAAGGGGGGTCAGAGAGAAGGGGACGAGGAGTTCATTGGAGCTTCTGGAAAAGTTCATCGGCGACTATGCAGAAGATCAGAAAATAATCTTGTTTTTTGCTTTTGTTTTGTTTTGTCTTTTTAATTTTTGATAAAATCTATTATGAAAAGATCTGGTGAGTGAGGGTTCATCTAAAATTATTTAGCCATGGCAGTTGGATTATGATCTAACGGCTATTATTTCTTTTCTCCGTTGGTGGAGAATTTTTTTTTCTCCACCACAACTTTATCCTAGTAGATAAAATCATAAAAACCTTCTTCGTTTTCCTCTTAATGAGTTGGCAACTAGGCAAAACCCCTTTTTGTTTGGGTCAAAGTTTCCAATGATTTATTTGAAAACTTAACTTGTTATTTGGTTATAGGTTAATTACATAGTTATACCTTCTAGTTTTAATTATTTATTAATTTTATCACTATTTTAAAAACTATAAAAATATCTTTTGAATTTAAAAAAACTACTCTCAATGTCATCCCTATAAATAGAAAAAATTAAACAAAACAACATAATTACCCTTAAATAGTTATAAAAATATTTTATAAATTTAAAACATAAAAAAGCTCTTGAAACGAACTATCCTATTTTAGAAAAATGATCTTAAGTTTTATAGATTTTTAAATGTAGAAATATTTTTTTAAGAAATTTGTCAAGAAGAAAAATAAATATCATAAAAAAATTTGGTCTAATTAAGGCTATCTTTTTTTATCTCTATGTTTATTCTGTCAAAAAAGTTTGTGAAACATAAAAATTGAAACAATTTTTTTTAAATTAAAAAAATACCTTTTATAGTTTATAAAAACAGAGTGATAAATTAAAAAATAATTAAAACTAATAGGTATAGTTTTATAATTAACCTAAATAGTTATAGAATGCATGTGCTAAATAAAGCTATCTCTATCACTAAAATATGGACTACTCATTTTCGAAAGAAAATTTCAAAATCCTTGACAACAGTGCTTGTGACAGTTGGCCAACTAATTTATAGTCAAAGAAGCCCCTATATTAGGGTTAAAATATGCTTGTTCCCATTCATGGGGGACAGATTGCGTCCAATATAGTTTTTATTTTATTTAATTGGTTTATTTAAATTACGTCTCAGTTTGTATAAAAAAAGAAAAAAAAAAAAAAAGACTAAAAGACAGGACACAAAATGCATACCGTACTGGAGCTGTTTCCTTAATTTATTAAGCTATAACAAGCTGAGTTCTAATTTTTAATTACTTTACTTTCCTCCTTAATTGGAATTACTTCCTATATCAGGAAGGAGAAGTATTATTAAATGCTAAGAGAAAGACGATCAAGCTTTTCAACTTAATTGACCAAGAATCTTGACAAAGAAAATAGAGATTGAAGGAGATAAAAGCTCAAATTCAACCCCTCGTTTTGCGTCGCTAGTTGGTTTATCAAATTAAAATAGAGTTGTATACACGCAACGTAGAGCGGGATGTTCCCATTGGTAATAACTTATACGGTTCATTTTCGTTCATATGTTCAAAGAGGGAACACAATTTTTTTTTTTTGGCTATTTTTTTTGGCTACATATTAAAAAAACAAAACAAAACAAAACAAAACAAAACAAGCAAGGAAAAGTGATTTTTTTTTTTTTTTTTTGAAGAGGGGTCGCAGTTTTGCCGTTATTGAAAAAGATGATTTTTTTTTTGTTTTCGTTTTGGAAGTCCCAATACCTATAAATAAAATAAAAATGACTTGTTCTATTTAAAAAATAGACGCAATTTTTACTAATTTTATTACACATCTAGCGCCGCATAACACATCGACCCAAATCGGACAAGAGCCTCTAAAACATGTTTTCCGAGGGAGGGAATATAATTAAAGCCCGTGCAGATTAAGATTAGTCTTACCATTAAAAAAAAAAAGGGGATAGTCAATATTGACCAACTGCCACAGGTGCGAGGGAAGAAAGATAAACAAATCACCGCTGTCAATGCATATCTTAAAGAGGTAGACACTTTCTCTTAAACAGTGCATGGAATAATGGCACCTTAAAAGCATATTATCCACACAAAAAAAAAAGGTCCAAAGTGCTAGTAAGAACCTAGTACTTATCTACACCTTAGCGTATTAATCTGACAATTGGTCAGGCTTCGACCATTTTCACATGCGACCATCTGATCGTACTTTTTGTTTTTTCTTGGATCGAAAAATTCTCGGCGTATGGTCTCGTACTTGTAAACGTGAATGATGTTAAAATGACATATAGAAGACGCCGGACACATCTCAATTTTCGTCAATTAAATATTAGAAAACTAATGATCTCCAAAAATAATAATCTCAATTTTCATAAAAAAAATTTATTATCAATTTGAAACGTCTTTAAACCTCATAATTGAATTTTGTAGGACTTGCAAGTATAGTCTAATAATAGTTTCAAATGTGACTCTACCAAAACAAGTAGAGTTTAAATCCCACCATTTTTGAGATTAACCAAAAAAAAAAAAAAAAAAATTTGGAGCCTGTGCCTTTTGTCAGTTGGAATTAAGGCGATTTGACCATTTCTTATTTAAACTTTGAGTCAACAAATTGTAATATGTAGGTCTTTCCAAAAATTATGAAAGAAAGTAACACATTTAAAAGTTGAAATGAAAATTACAATTCGAACAAGTTTTTCCTCAAAATCCCTAAACTACCCTTCTCGCTTTCTCTCCATTCTCTTTCTCTCTCACTGTCGATGAGGAGATCACACCAGACATTCATGACAGCAAGGGTGACTTCACGCCTTCGGCGTTGACACAGATGAATTCATCTGTGTCAACGCCGATATGAAAAAATCTAGGTCTTTTGCCTTCATCAGAGTCGAGCATTGAGATCAACGACAAAACTTGTTTTGATGGAGTTGAAAACATTCAAGTCTAAGCTTGTGCTCGTCTTCCAATTGCCATCTTGACAAAATGACCAAAAGATCTCGAAGGCCATGCGCCCAAATGTTGTCGTCGATGAAAATGCCCAACAAATCGATAAGCCCATAAACACAACGTTGCCATCAAAGACGATCAAATGTTGTCGACAAAAACAACCGGCATATCTCAAAGGCCACAAACACGAACTTTAATAGCCCAAAGCCCAATCGCGAATGCGAAAAATGGCTTTATGAACTTTGCCCCAGCTACAGATCTCACCGCTGATCAAATACCTACGTTCGTTGGCTCGGACGATGACAGTTGGGAAATCAAAAGAGAGAGATGGGAGTGAGAAGAAAAATAAAGATGTGGTGAGTATTTTCATATTTTTGAAAGTATGCTGCTATTATTTAATATTGTTTAAAAATCTACTATCATTTTTCGTTCTACCTTATAATTTTGATATTTCCCTCATTCTTTAAATTATCATGCAAATCGGATATAAAGTGTTTGTTTGGTTCATAATTTGAAGCATAATTTAAATCTTTTTCCTACAATATTTTTTCTTCTTAAAATTTAAGTTTCTATCCAAATCTATGAACTAAGAGTTTGAACTATAACACTTTAAAATCAAATAAAATTTAAAAAAATAAAAAAGAAAAGAAGAAACCTATGCACTTTAGGGCAAAGGTTCTCATTGAGGAAAATTAATGGACTACAAAGTCCCAACCACAACCAATTTTTCTCTTTTTGCATTAATAATTAGATTCTCAGTTCAAATTGGATGTGTGAGTTCACACCCTGACGTTGCACCATACTTAAAAATTAATAATAATAAGTAATAATATTAATCATATAAACTATAACTCTTAATTTTAATTATTTCTTATAATTTATTTGTTTTTAAAAACTACAAAAATAATCTTTCAATTTAGAAGACTTATTTCCATATCACCTCTTGTGTACTTTATTAGTTAAAAAATTGACAAATGACATAACTGCTCTTAAACAATTCATGAAAATTTTATAAATGTAAAAAACATAAAAATGCTAAAAGAAAACATCAAATTTCAATGAAAGATCTTGAGATATGTGATCTTTAAATGTTAAAATATCTTTTAGAATTTTTCTCAAGAAAGAAAGATTTTTCAAAATAAGTTCGATCAAATAAAGGTATCTTGTTTTCTTTTCTTCTTTTTTTCTTTCACAGAGTCTGCTAGGACTTTTGTGGTATCTTATTTTAAAAGTTACAACGTCATGCAATACATGGCTTTCTGTATATTGGTATAAAAATCGTGCAATATTCATTAGTCGCAAAAAGAATACACGAGGTTCTCGTGTTATAAACAATATTTACCCCTCATTCTCTTTCGAAGAAAAAAAAGAGGGGAACGTATAAAGAAAAAGTAAAAAAAGAGGACGTATAAAGAAAAAGTAACACTTGGAAGAAGAAACAAAAACATTTCTGCATACACATCATTGACCCAGAATTAAATTAAAACAAAAATAGTTAAATTCACCATGACAATACTCAAAATTGGAGGCGGTTCTAATGAATGTTAGTCACTCTTCCGTTTCGAGAAGCTATTAAGGCGTCTATGAAAAAAGTTTAAACTATAATAATTTAAACCGTGCTAATAAAATATGAACTTTAATTATAGTTTATTTTAATTTTATATTAAAATATATAAAAGTTTTATACTGTTTAAAATAGTACCTTTTAGAATTTAAATCACTCTCTCAAATATTTTATACATTATTTTGTAAATCCACGACTAAAAAACTTTGGAAACTAGAATATAGCTGGCTTGGTAACTGAAACGAATACTAATGAGGGCATGTTTATTTTCCATGAAAGAGAGAGAAAAAGGAGACTGACTCTCTTACTCATCAAATTGTGCTTTATCTATAAAATCAGTAATTATCATTGCTTTTATGAGCCTCAAATAATATAGAAAATGAACAAAAAAAAAAGAATGTTAAATATTCCTTCTTCTTTGCACCCTTTTAATATTGATGTTTGTGAATAGACAAATTATTATTTTCTTTGCACCTTATAGCACTAACTTGATTCCTTCCTTTTTTTTTCTCCACCAACCATGAAGCCTTAAAAACCAAACACTGTTCAGTGTTCATATGTTAATTATGTTCAAGAGATGTGCGTATATATGTGTATATACTTATGTATATGTTTATGTGTGTGTCTATACACATATACACACATATCTGTGTGCGCTTTCGCGTGTATAGGGTTAAAAAGTTGGTCAACAGCTTTCTCCAATGCGATAAAAGAAACATACAGAGAACCCATGTACTTTCATTGAACTTTCGTTTTTGATAAAGAAAGAAGAGAAGAAGATTTCAACCAATGTGCTTTAACTCTGTTTTTCATTATTTTTTATTTCTTGGCGCTTTTGCAAGTATAATCTAAGCTCATGTATTTGATCAATGAAAACTCTAATTATGATTTTTATTTTTTTGACAAACTCTTAAATATGATTTTTAACTACTGATGCCAAAGTAAAAAAAAAAACCAGTGAAATGGACAAATGCTAGCTGGCGATGGGCATGATTCTCGTGCTTATCCTGGCATGACTATCCTAATTAAGTATTATAGAGTAAAAACACTTGAAAGGACAATAATATCTTGTAGAAATATTAATAAATCAAAAGATAAGGATTAAAACCAAATTGTATAACAATATTTGATTTCAAAATCACATGTACCGACGACCACATATTGATCACGTCCTTGGTTTTGTATTGTACAGAGATGCATCGAAAACGTGCACTAGCCAAGGTTACAAAGCAAAAGTAAGGGGCCAACTTCTCCTTCGCCCTTTTAGACCTACACGCCCAAACATTTCTAAATGGTTCCCCATACTTCCCGGTTTTATAATTTAGACCCATAATGTTAGCCCAAAGAATCTCAGATATTTACACAAATGGACTCCGCAGTATACCAAATTCCCAAACATGCATCTCCTGACTTCTGAGTTTCTTCTTTTCTTCACGGTCCAAACCCGAACCCGCCCGAATGAGTAGGGTACCTAAACCCGTACGGGTCGAGCGAGTTAGAGATGTTCTGAGTCAACACGTTCGAGTAATTATTAGGCTGAAACAAGCCCGAGTTGTTCTCAACCCGCTGAGTTCTAAGTCCACTCTGTACCTCCTCTTCCGCCAAGTTCCGAACTCTCGTCACCGGCGATTCCACGTTGCAAAGCGGAGGGATCGAAGGGACATAAACATCACAGTTGTTAAATCCAACGGTTCCTTGGCACTGAGTCTGAGTTTGATTACCGTGAACGAGTTCAGGCACCGAATTGAGCCCGGCGAGAGTCGCCCAGTCGAAATTTCCGGACCCAATTAGGTTGTGCAAACCGAACTTATCGTCGTCCTGGTGAGGGGTCTTCAGAGAGTTGACACGTGGCAACGATAAAAACCTCTCGTCGATCGCCGGTAAAGAGTCGAGTACGTCCTCGAGGTGCGTGGACGACGATGAAGAGGAGCCGTTGCTGTACTGTTCTTTGCTTAACGAGTTCGTTATCATGGGCTTGTTAGAGCTGGAGTTCTTCTTGTATATTCTACACAAAACCCAATCATCCAACTGCCAAAAGAAAAAATCAATCAATATTTTAATCACACAATTTGTTAAAAATTATATAGAAATATAAAATTTGTATATATACCTTAGAGCTGCCATTTTTGCGTGATGGTTCGAGGAGGCGATATTCATGCATGATCCAGTTGGTCTTTATTCCTTTGGGAGCTTTTCCGACGTAGAACACAAGCGCTTTCTTGATGCCGACTTTCCGACCTTCTGTGGTGATGACTTTATCAGTGCCGGTGGCCTTCCAGTACCCGCTTCCGGCAACTCTATTGGGTCGGGACCCGTTCGGGTACTTCCGGTCTCTAGGACTAAAAAAGTACCATTCTTTCTCACCAAATATAGCTTTGCCTGAACAAACAAACAAAAACATGAATTAATATTTTCAGGCCAATTTCAATTTTGAAAAATATATATGAACATACTCAATTGGGTTTGCATATATTACTTGGTAACACCCAGGCATCAAACTTGTACAAATCAATTTCGCCGATGATTTGGAGGCTGAATTGTTGGCCAGCAACTTTCCGGCACAAGTACTGTACCAGAAGCTCCTCGTCGGTCGGGAAGAATCGGAATCCCGGAGGCAAGCTCAGCTGAGAAAGCGGGTCTGTTTCTGGAACACCCATTTCAGATCACTATTTAATTTATCGAAATTAGAGAGGAAATTGGGAAATATCCTGGATTTCTGAATTCTATTTCTTTCCTTCTTCTTTTTTTTTTTTTTCCAGGTTCAAAGGCGCGGCCGCTGCTTATATAGAGACGCGGGATGGGTAGGATAAGTACGGTCGTTCTTTTCTCACTATTTCTCGCCTGGGTTCCACTCAAGTAAGTCACCTGTTAATACTCGCCACGTGCCCCTAAAGTTTCGACGTTATCATTGGCCGACCTTATCCGAGATGTCATACCCGTACGGTTGCTCTCGCTCGGTGCATGAATGAATCCTAGAGAAAAAGATACAGTGGTGACTCACCCAGCGGACAGGACACGTGGCCTCCAACCAAATCACCTTCTTTTTTTGTTTTTAGACTAATCTTTTGAGAAGAAGAGCTGTTCTGTTCAGCCTAAAAAGGCTGGGGCCCGGACTCCTGATATACGGTGGGCCCATCAGATTAGACCTAATTAAAAAATGTTTTTCTGTGAGGAGAGTAAAAGAAGGCATTTATCACGCGTGGGGTTAATATTTGCCGGGGGGAATATGGTCCATGGGCAGTCGGCGAGGAGGAAGGGACACGTGCCACCACGTGGACTGGTTTGAGAGCTAACAACGAGAACAGTTAGGCTGGAAGTTTTCGTCAAAACGACGCGACGGCGAAATGGAAAGGAAGGGAAAAAAAAAGTGTTGTATTTCTGTAACGTGGCTCAAATTCTGATGACATGTGAGCGTGACGGTTTGCGTTTGTTTCACGTATTCAACTAATTTTTTATAATTAAATTTTTAATTTTTTTTAGATATATGTTTGTTTTGTTTAAAACTTAAATTAAATAAATTATTTAAATTTAAGTTTTTAAAATTTTATTATTTTTTGAATTATTTAGACTCGAATATATTTGATGTAATAAAAACTGAAATTTTTTCTTTTATATTTAAGCAAAAAAATCATTATTTCTTCATTTAATATCCAATTGAAACAATAAAATCTATATTGTATATTTTTTAAGATCATAAACATTAAGAATTTTTTAGATTTGTTAATAAATCAAAACATTTTTCCATTATATATCCAAACATAAATTTTAATTTTATTTTCTATTTAAATTAATACTTTAAATACACATTTAAACATTAATTCAAATGATAATTTAAATCATCAATTTAAATCACATAATCAAATCAAATGATCCAAATCAACCTAGGTCACGCTCTAACTATATTTTTTTTATTATAATGTTCGCTTTGTCTTGTGGGGGTACGTGTAAGTGTGTGACTTGTGAGATTACGGTTTCGTTCACTCATCAACCACTTTAAGCTAGCTTACAAGTATGCTTTTGTTGATGGGTTTTGACAACTTTTTATTATTATTATTATTGGAATATAATTTATTCCGTAGCTGGTAATGTGGGTTGGTCAAAGGTTTGTGAGGTGGAAAGAACTGGATCTTTCTTCTTCTGATTGAGGATATGTCGTTTTTGTGGTTTTTTTTGTGAACGTGGAAAATTTTGATTTGTCGGCATTTTCTTTTCTTTGTCTATTTTTGGATTGTTTGGCGGATAAGAAGAGAGAGAGAGAGAGAGAGAGAGAGAGAGAGATAAAAAAAAACAATGGAATATGCTGGCGTGAAAGGTCAAAAGGCCTTGCACGTAGAAGTCTAGGATTCTTGTGGGTCCTCTCTATCAATTGCGAGATTATTTGTTTTTGTGATCAGGGCATAAGAATGTCAAGAGCATGAGAAGAAGATTTCTAGGTGAAACTTATATGGTGTGTATGTATTTCGAAAATCCTAGTCAATTGGGTGCTAAATTAGCTTTTAAGATTGAGAGACACCGTTTATGCCACGTGCAGATTTGACAAGCCACACGTGTCGCCTTTGGTGTGGCTCTTACGGGGCACTTGGCCGGTTACAATTTTGTCTTAGAAAGTTTTGTACACCTGTTAGGAAAACAATGATTTGCACACCTACTCGATAGACGTTGAACTTGAAGTTTGAATTAGCAGGTAGAATCGTGGAAGTCCTTTTTTGTGTACACATGGATTAGAAAAACCACATGACAACACATTTTATGTTTCCTTAATTAGATTTTTTTTTTTTTTTTATTTAGAGTCTGTCTGATAAGTTTTTTTATCGATAGTATAAATTTTTAAATTATTAAATTTGATTAAAATTACGTTGCTTATACAAATTTAACTGTTATAAAAGGATGTAAAACGATAGGTTATTTTCTCAGTTTGGAGAAATTTACCGTCTGGTTTTGAAATGGCCTTACAAAATTTTTGTCTCTGCCTCTTCCTCAGCCTAATCTTTTCTTTACTGCTTTTCTATCTTATAATGATTTGACTCAGAGCATTAAATAGCTGGTTCAATTATTGCTTTCCATTAGGAAGGAAATCATTGGATATTAAATTATTGTAAAGTCGATGGTCAATAATACCTATATACAGCTAGCTAAGGAAGCTCTTTTAATATATATATATATATATATATATATATATATAATATATGTATGTATGTATGTATGTATAGACACACGCACACACACAAACATACGATATTTTTTTTGCGAAGCCAAATTCTAATGACACGCCGTTGGTTGTCACCTGTGATGAAACCAGCTATTATTATAATCTAGTTTAATAATTAATAATCCATTTTTTAAACAAGTAGACCTTTTTTTTTCCTTCCCTGCTTGCTTTCTGGAGGGGCAATCCTTCCGAACTACTGAAAAGATTTCGTGTGATATAATATATATAATCATCGTATATATAATTGGTTCGCTACAAATAAAATATTACAGTAATCTTCATTAAAATTTGGTCTCCTATACCAACAAAATCTAGATCTTGACGTGTGTTTGGATAACACCGCAAAAAGTTTCAGAAGACAAACAATGTTTATAGCTACGACTACTTAGCCTGATAACGTAAATAACGTAACATCTAATGTTAATGTTAATGTTAATTTCGTAGCCAGCTTCCATATAATAGTTATTATTATTTTAATGGAAAAAAGAGTATTCAAAATGTTCAACCAAAAAAAAACTCATTTTCTTTCCTGTAAAGTAATAACTCCAGAACAAATAAAACAGTAAGACTCAATCTAATATGTAGTGTATTTTTTAGACCGATCTTACTGTTTTGCTGGTAACAAGATTGCAACTTCATAAGCTTAATAGGGTGTTTGAAAAGTGAGTTATAATTAAGAGTTAAAACTGAAAGTATTGTAGCATGTGAGAGTTTTATATCGTATTATTTTTTATCGTATACTGTAACATGTAAAAGTTTTATATTGTTTAAACTAAAACTGTGCTTATCAAACACTATTTAAATAGGATTAATCAAAGAGAAAACATGAAGAGTGTTGACCATAGTATAATAATTAGTGTTCTTTATCTTTTTAGGAAATACTATTCTCTCTTAGCCGCAAAGGGCTTTTTTAAGTCGGCCTGTACAAATATTTCCTCTTGTTCTTTCTTTTAATTTTCATTTTTTGTCCTTGCTATATAATAATAAAAAGCACCTAATAATTAACCACAAAATTACAATTAGCACTGATTTATGTGGGCTAAAAAGAACCTCTTTTACATTCCTTCCAACTTTCTCAGCTCAAATTAAAGCAAGGAATTTCGGATAACATTTACTAATATTGGCTAAAGAAAAAGTTAGAAACAACATTATGCATCTCTCTCCTCTTTTCACACTTTTAGTTAAACATGCGGCGCTTCATTGTCCAAATTCCATGAATTCCAATGGCTTTTAGAAAATTTCCGCCTTTTTTTGGCTAGTGGAAGAGTAAAATTCTTTTTAAAAAAAAAAAGCGTCAAAAACGAGTTTAAAAGCCTCGTGCTGAACTTCCATTGGCTGATAATAAGAGCCAAATTATAAAAGTTATGTAGTTTTAGTTGACGGCCGAAATTCTAGATGAAAGAACATCACATATTCCTTTTTATCCCATTGTTTTATCGTCTTTTTAAGAACTTTTTTTTTTGGGCATCTGTAAAGAGAGTTGTTGATTCAATTCCTTGTTCGTGCTTATGATTGAATTTGAATGAAGTGACTTGCAATATATGTTTATGATTTCCTTTTAACTTTTAATTTGTGTCATTCAATTATAAGCTTGATCTATTTGGTAATGATATGTCTACGCAAATTAACGTCAATTGATCAAAATATTTTACTGCAATTTTTTTCGCTCTCATAAATAAAAGATAAGAAATATTTTACCTAGTAAGTTTTTATTTTCTAAACTTACTCCTCACTCAGTGTTTTGGAAAAGTGTGATATACTAAAATTTCCCAAACAAAAAAAAAAAAAAAGCTAGATTCTATAGTGTTGTACTCGGGCATGATCCAAGATATAGAATTCGCCTTGAATTAAATATTGTTTGGCAAAGTTTTTTGAGAGGTTTAACTTTAAAAAAGAGCTTTCACTCAAACCATATAATATGACTTCTAAAAAAGCTCTTATAGGATAGACCGAAACTTATATCGAAATTTCAATGAGACATTATAAACTTTATTATAATATTTATGTTGCTTATTTAAAAAATATATATATAGCTATTTTTAATTCATTTAAATTCTTTTAAAAAGATAGTTCTAAACATTGACTAACAAACGACAACTTTTATTTTTTTTTCTTCTACCGACTATAAAAGAGAAGAAAAAACGCTCGGTAGCATTTTAGCCTAGGCAAAGTTAAGCTCATTAATTGATCTTATTCTGAATTTTAAGAATTTAAATGAGAAAACTTCCTCATTTAGCTTCAAATCAGAATTAGTGCTAGGGCTCAACAAGGGACTAGAAAGTTGAGTATTTCAAAAGAGGGAAAAAATATTATTCTCTTTTTTTTATTGATTTATTTGATCATTTTTATTGGACTAAGTCTATTATTTGGATACACGTTTGTATTCAAGACGTACCTCTCAATTGAAGACTAATCATTTTAAATCCTCTGTATTCTTTATTTTTCTGCATTTAATTTTCTATTCTATGTGTGAGATTGATTCGTTATGAGGCTGAATTTATGATAGATCTTGTTGGCGAATTTTTATTTTCACCGTATAGGGAATTGGTAACATCAAATTGAATTGTGCCTCAAGAATGTAATTCATGTAGCTAAAATGTATAACAAAATGAACTACAAGCTCCATGAAGGTTTCTTTAGATATATAAAAAGAGTAAACAAAGAATGCACTATTCCTTTTTTAGTAGTTTTAGGTGCAACGCTTTGAGCCCCTTTTTTCCTTTTTGTTTCTTATTATTTTTTCTTTTTTTTTCCCCTCTTTCCTACGTTTGGTTTTTTTTTTTTTTTCTTTGGTTCTATTGTCTACTTGGATGTTTGACATATTGAGTTAAACCAAAGTTTTTGGTTTAGAAACAATAACATGTAAAAGTTTACATTGTTTGAATTAATATGCCAAACATCATCATATACCTTTAAAATCACTTAAATCTTTCTTTCTTTTTAATTCCACCGCTTTCATGCTTTACTTTTTTCTTTTGTTTTTCTTTTTTAACTCTGTTTTTCTGCCATTCTATCTTACAAATAGGGTGGCAACTGCACGAGACGGGTGGGTATGCTTCTCTTATATTTATATCTTGCTCTTTTCTCTCATCTAAAGAGTCATTTTCATACCCTACCCACTTACCCATTAAAAACTAAAAATATGATTATTAAAACTTAAAGCAAATTCCATTACATCTATTGTAAAGCTCCAACAATTTAAAAACTAAGTATACATGAAGACATTATTTTTATCTTACGGGATGTCAAAGTGTTCCATATTTAAGTTAAAAGTTATAATTAATAATAAAATATAAATACTAGGACCAAGGGTGGTTTTTCAGTGGGCTTAACCATTGTTTTTTTTTTTTTTCCCTTCTTTAGTGGTTTATCTTTTTTCCTCTTTCTTTTGTTTTCAATGATTTACATTTTTCTTTTTTTTCTTCTTTATTTTTGGCTCATTTTGTTTATCATAGTATCTTGTATCCAATATTCTCGTCTTTTTTTCATTATGTTCCTCTTTCCTTCATTTCAAATTTATTACTCTTTCTCATAGAATTCTTAAAATTCCAATCTCAACTTCCTTGTTAGGTCAAGATTAAGGAACATGTTTGGGATTGAGCTAGCAGGAGGGCATGATTAGATTGGAATTAGCTCCAATCCCAAATTTTCCATCCATGAGCCCGCCCAAAACCTTAACTATCACATTAATTATAATCCCGATTTTAGTAAGAAATTTTTTGTTTAGAGAAAAAATTATAAAACTAATTAATTGTTGTAATCATGAGCCTATGATGGAGAATAATCTAAGGAAAGGGGAGTAGCTTTTAGTTTTGAATCAATGGCAAAAAGAGAGGGTGTATCAAGACAAAAATAAAACCAACCACATATAGTAATAAAAAACCTCCCACACTGCCAACCTCCCATGTTGATCTCCTTCGCCCTCACCAACGACGCAACCTCCCATCACCATCGATCTCCATCCCAACCTCCCTTCAGCACCGTTAGAGGCCATCAAGAAGAAGATCTCCATCATAGCCCCCTTTAGCCCTCATCGACCTCCCACGTTGTCCATAACACGAGTCTCCAGTGTGAAGATTTGACGCTAATTGTGATTCAGTTAGAAGCAATATAGGACTTCTTGCTTCAGTAAAATCGAGTACAAGATTGCTTCAGTAAAGTCGAGTACAGGATTGCAGCCTATGCTAGACATATTTAAATGATGCGTCCTTGTGCTATTGGTTCAAGATTAGTGGTTAGTGTAGAAGTGAGTACACTCTATAATTGAGAGGAGTATTAATTGATGTATATAAGAGAAGAAAAAAAAAACACAGGAGAAATATATACTGTAGTCTAGCTTTTTTGAGAGTTAGTTAAAGAACATTGTGAGTATTGGGTGGGAAGTTCTTACAATTTTCCTTGTACTGGCATTGAGTGTTCTTGAGTGCCTACCTCTGAGTGTGTAATTTCTTCTTCAATAGTGGATCTGACTATGGTTGCAAAGCCCTGACTTCGATGTAGGATCTTATTGATCCAAACCAAGTATACATTGCTGTGTTCTTGATGTTTCTTTCTTCTCTGTTATTTGGTTTCCTATATGTGTGCTTTCCAGGTTAATCTTTCACAAACTGGCATCAAAGCCTTTTTTGATCTCTACATTCATAGAGATTTCTAGGCAAATTTGAAGTCAACCGTGGACTCTCCATGATTGCTTCCTCATCAGCGCCTACAGAATCAAGAGGATCAATTCGTAGCTAGAAGATCAAATTGAAGATGTCGACATTAAAATTTGAGATCGAGAAGTTTGATGGTAGGAATGGCTTCAATCTGAGGAGGGAAAAAATGATTGCTCACCTCGGTAATCTCAAATTGGATAAAGCCTTAAAGGGTGAATCCAAGATTCCTAACACAGTTCAAAACAAAGGTGAGCTTTTTAAGAAAGCAAGAAGTACTATTGTTCTAAGTTTGAGTGACTAGATTCTAAGAAAAGTTGTAAAAGAGAAAACTGCCTGTGATATGTGGAACAAATAGAACAGCTTTACATGACAAAACCTCTTCAAAATAGAACTTATCTAAAGCAAAGATTCTATGGTTTTAGGATGGATAAGAATAGAACAATTGATGAAAATATAAAAGAATTTAACAAGTTGTTGTCAGATCTTGAAAATCTTGAGGTAAAAGTTGAAGAAGAGGATCATGCTATTTTCTTGTTAAATTCCTTGCCTAAATAGTATGAGCAGTTGAGAGATACTCTCAAGTATGGGAGAGAGATATTGTCTTTAGAAGAAGTAATAGAAGCTACTTACTCTAAGAGATTAGACTTAAGAGTCAATTCCAGACAGTCTGGATCAAATGCAAAAAGATTGAATGTTCGAGAGAGATCCATGGATAAGAGATCACCCAACAAGAGGCAAGATTTGTTCAAGATCCAAGTCAAGAACCAAGAAAACGTGTTGGTTTTGTAAGAAGGAAGGATATTTCAAAAGAAATTGTCCATAGAGAAAGACCAATAATCCAAAGAGTGAACAAAATAATTCTCTGGATACTGCAAATATCTCCAATGAATATGAAGTTGCTGACATCCTAACTGTGTAAAGTGTTGATCCCCACGAAGAATGGATCTTGGACTTAGGTTGTACCTTCCATATGACTCCAAGAAGGGACTGGTTCACAACTTATTAAGAGGTAAGGTCTAGGAAAGTTTTAATGGGAAATAATGTCTCATGTTAGATACAAGGAATAGGGTCCATGAAACTGAAGATATGGGATGGTTCTGTGAAGCTACTAACTAAAGTGAGGCATATAGTAGATTTAAAAAGAAATCTGATGTCTCTGGGAAGCCTAGATATGAGTGGCTATTCTTATAAAGCTGAAAACGGTATGCTTAAGGTGATAAAGGGCTCTCTAGTTGTTCTGAAGGGATCTTTTAAACAGGGCCTATACATTCAACATGGGACCATTATCTTGGGAAAAGTGGCTGCTTCTAAAAGCAGCAAGTATCAAACTATTCTATGGCATAGAAGGCTTGGCCATATAAGCTTGAAGGGGCTGCAAGAATTGGGGAGGCAAGGACTTCTTGACTCGAAGCACATCACAAATTTGGATTTCTATGAAAGTTGTGTGTTGGGCAAGTCTTAGAGATTGAAATTTGTAGCTATAACACACAGTATGAAATCCACTCTTGACTATGTCCACTCTGATTTGTGGGGCTCTCTTAAGGTACCTCTATCCTTATCTTATTATCAATATTTCATAACTTTTTTAATGACTATTCTAGAAAAGTTTAGATCTATTTTCTTAAAACTAAAAATAAGACTTTTAATGTATTTATTAAATAGAAAACCCGCATTGAGAACCAAACTTGTAAGAAAATTAAGAGGATTAAGACAGATAATGGTTTGGAATTTTGTAGCGGTGAATTTAATTCATATTGTTTAGTGCATGGTATTTATAGACATCACAATTGCACAGAAATACCACAGTAAAATGGTTTGGTTGAAAGAATGAATAAAACCATTATGAATAAGATTATATGCGTGCTTGATGAATCAGGTTTACTAAAAAAAATTTGGGCAAAAGCTGCCTCTATAACTTGCCACTTGATTAATAAATCCCTACACTCTACTCTTAGTTTTAAAGTCCTTGATAGAGTTTGGTCTAGTTAAAAACCTGATTATTCATGTTTAAGAACCTTTGGTTGTATTGCATATGTTCATATAAAACAAGGAAAGTTGAATCCTAGAGCAAAGAAAGGTATATTTCTTGGCTACCCTCATGGTGTTAAATATTATAGAGTTTGGTTATTAGAAGATAAAAAAATATGTTGTTAGTAGAAATGTGGTGTTTAGTGAAAATGTTTTCTATAAAACTAACAAAAATTCTGAAGTGATAGCTAGCTCTAAACAAGCTGAGAAGATTCCTTTAACATAGGTTGAGGTACAAGAAAATAAAGAAGAAATTACAGCTGACTTAAATCAAGGTGGAGCTTTCATACCTAATCAAGATCAAACCGTGGAAGATCAAGGCTCTTTGGATATGACAGATCAATTAATCATTGATCCTGATATGCCTGAAGATCAAGAATTATTTCTAGATCGATATAATTATGATCAACGACAAGATTACTTATTGTCCAGAGATAGAGTTAGAAGACAGATCAAACCACCTTCAAGATTTGCTAATCCTGATCTAATATATTTTGCACTTAATGTGGATGAAGGCATGGAGTTAAATGAACTAGTAACCTACAAAGAAGCTAGAAGAAGTGTTGATTGGCCTAAATGGAAAAGGGCCATGGAAGAAGAAATGTTATCTCTGATGAAGAAGACATGGACATTAGTTAATAGGGTAAAAGGACAAAGAGTGATTGGCTGCAAATGGGTCTTCAAAATAAAGCTAGGTATTCCAAGTATTGAAGTTGCAAGATTCAAGGCAAGATTTGTTGTCAAAGAATATTCTTAGGTAGAAGAGGTGGGTTTCCATGAAGTCTTCTCACTAGTGGTGAAACACACCTTAATCAGAGTAGTTTTGGCATTGTCTACAATTTATAATCTGGAACTTGAATAGTTAGACGTCAAGATTGCCTTCCTTCATGGCAGCCTTGATGAAAATATATATATGTATCAGCCAAAAGGTTTTGAAAGAAAAGGTGGAGAACACAAGGTTTGTCTACCGCAAAGGTGACTGTATGGGTTAAAACAATCACCTAGCTAATGGTATCACAAGTTTGATGACTTTATGTTGAAGAAAGGATTCTCAAGGTCCAAATATGATAGCTGTGTGTATTGGTTAAAACTCAAGGATTAATCCTTTATTTACTTACTAATATATGTAGATGATATTGCTAATAGCATGTAAGCATAAGGGTAAGATACATAAGCTAAAGGTTGAGCTTAACTCAAAATTTGAAATGAAAGATTTGGGGCCAGCTATGAAGATTCTTGGAATGGACATTACAAGATACAGATTAAGAGGGGTTTTGACTTTATCTCAAACTGGGTGTTTGAATAAAGTTGCTGATATCTTTCGAATAAAGTAGGCTAAAGCGGTAACTACTCCTATAGGTGCTCATTTCAAGCTTTGCTCAGTTAATGATCAAGATATTGAGCTAGAAATAGCTCATATGAAGACAACTCCTTACTCAAATGCTATCGGGAGTTTGATGTATGCAATGGTCTCTACTAGACCAGATATAGCATATAGAGTTAGGCTTGTCAGTAGGTTCATGAGCAAGCACAAAAGGATACATTAGCAGGCTATAAAATGGTTGCTGAGGTATTTGAAAGGGTCATCTAATCTAAAGTTAATCTACTCCAATAATGATAGTCAAAACTGTGCAATTATTGGTTATTGTGATTCTGATTTTGTTAGAGACTTAGACAAGAAAAGGTCTTTGTCTGGTTGTGTTTTTACTATTGGTAGAAACATTGTAAGTTAGAAATCAAGTCTACAACATGTAGTGGCCCGTTCCACTACTGAAGCTTAATATATTTCCTTGATAGAGGCAGTCAAAGAAGCTCTTTGGTTGAAGGGCTTGATCAGTAAACTACGTATGTTGCAAGAAAGTATCATAGTGTTTTGTGATTCACAAAGTGCAATCCATTTGTCTAAAAACACAATGTTCCATGAAAGAACAAAACATATAGATGTTAGATTACATTTTCTAAGGGACATTGTATCAAGGCAACAAGTGGTGATAAAGAAGATTGCAATAGAAATAAATCATGCTGATCTGCTTGCTAAGATTATTCCTGTGAGAAAGTTCAAGGAAGCCTTGAGCTTACTAAAATTAGTGGAATAAAATTAGTGGTGTATAAGGATTATTATAGTCAGAGCTACTAAGAAATCATCAATCTAGAGCCAAGGTGGAGATTTATGAAGATTTGGCTCTAATTGTGATTCAGTTAGAGGTAGTATAGGACTTCTTACTTCATAAAGTCGAGTACAGTAATACAACCTATGCTAGATATATTTAAATGATGTGTCTTTATGCTATTGGTTCAAGATTAGTAGTTAGTGTAAATGTGAGTACACTGTATAATTGATAGGAGTATTAATTGATGTATATAATAAAAGAAAAAAACACAAATGAAATATATACTATAGTCTAACTTCTATGAGAGTTAGTCAAAGAACATTGTGAGTATTGGGTAGGAAGTTCTTGAGATTTTCCTTGTACTAGGATTTAGTGGTCTTGAGAACTTCTAAGTGTGTAATTTCTTCTTCAATAATGGATCTAACTAGGGTTGAAAAGTCTTAACTTGGATGTAGGATCTTCTTGATTCGAATCAAGTATACATCGTTGTGTTCTTAATGTTTCTTTCTTCTCTATTATTTGGTCTCCTCTGTGTGCTTTATGGGTTAATCTTTCACATCCAGCTTGCCAGTTGACATTCAGAGCCGATGAAGAAGATTTCGTTATGATGATCCATCGGCCTTCAATGAAAAATGTTTAGCGAGAACCAAAGATCCGATGATGGTGATTTGAGATTTTCTTTGTACAGATTTTTGACGATTCTTGGTTTTTTTTTTAATCTAGTTTCTCATTGTCAACGCCTTTTTTTGGGGGGGTAGAAGGATAGGTTTTGTGATTTCTAATGAATTATTGGAAACTTTTGTTCCGATTTTGATATATAAGGTTTATTCTTGGATTTATGGTTTCCTGGGTTCATTTGAGAATTATGGGTTACACCTGAATAAAGATGACCAAACGAACTAGTGTCAAAAGGGTTCTTCTTCAGCAAACCTTTCCACTTTGATTTTTTTTTCAATTACAATTAGGGATAATTTTGTAAAATTGGTGTATTGGTTTGAGTAGATCTAAAATTTTAGTGTGGCCCTTCAAAAAAAATTAGCGTGGCTGATGGGGAAGAGAAGGAAGAAGAGGAGGGCTATCGTCGATGGGGACGTGGGGATGTGATCAAGCTTCCTATGACGACAACACATGGAGAAGGAGATCTATTGATGGCGAAGCTGCCAGAGTGTTGGAGCTATGACGGCAAAGCTGTTGGAGTGGTGAAGCTCGACGACGACTATGAGGTTGAGATGGTGGTATTGGGGTTTTGTTTGGATATGTTTTAAAATCAATAGTTAAAAGTTCTATTGAATTAATGGTTGGAATTTGAATTTTGTTGTCTAATTCCATAATTTCAAGACTATATGTTTAACCATAAGCCTATTTTCTATCAGCCATTGGATGACAATCTATCGGTCAATATTTTCATCATTCTCCACCAAAACTTTTCTCTTGTTTTAACAAATGATACATAGTAATTTAAAAAAAAGAAGAATACAAGTACCCAAAAATTAGTTTCTATAAAAATAATATCATTTTTATCAATAGAAAAGGAAGAAAATATTTTTCCTCCATGAAAAAAAGAAAATTTAATATCAAATCCTAATTCAAATTGAGAAATATTGGGTTCAAATCCACAACACATAACGAGAGTTGGACTGAAAGCAAGTTGGAGACTTGGAATAGTGTTGTGCGTCCGAAGACAAGTCACTTAACAAGGAGTCGCTATTAGTTCGGTTTTGGTAAAGACTGCACTAGCTTATAATCCAAGCAATTTTATGACGTTTTGCCTAAGCAGGGTATAATATCTACTTTGGGTGCCAGGATTGGGTTCACGCCCTCACTACTTGGTTGTCTTCAATGCTAATGTTTGATAGCTGCTCTTAATGAAATTCAATTTCCTTTGAATCATAATAATAATTTTTTTTTTTTTTATAACGATTATTGATATGTTATTACTATTTGTTTGACAGAGTGGTTTGAACCGGTTTTATGGTTCCAATTATTTTTTATTTAAATGTTATGAGAACAAATACTATAATAAAAATTATTGGAACCATAAAATGATTCAAACTATAATTGCTAAATAGTCACTAAGTTTATATAATAAAAATACCAATTTTTTTAACTTTGCATTCTCATTACCTTTGAGAAATCAATTTTGACATTGAAACCCAGGATGGCTTGCGGCGCGGAAATTTGGTTTCATAGAACGAAACCAGGCCACTTAGACTTCTCCTCTCCGACATTTTCCAACCTTTTAGGTTCGATTTTTGACAAACACTTGGCCAGCAATGTTGAAACTTGAAACCTTCAGCAAATATGAAAAAAAAAAAGAAAAGAAAAGAAAAGAAAAAGAAAACGTTTGAAACGTGGAACGTTTCTCTAGGACGCTATTTATGGAGGGCAAAGTTGCTCATGAATTTGACTGAGCTTCTTTTTTAGCAGCTTTGTCTATAAGATTATTAAGAGGGTATTTGCTTAATGAATTTGAATTTGAAAAATAAATTTAAACGTTATATTATGTACGAGTTTTATATTTTATTTTTTTTTTTATTATATTGTAACATGTGATAGATTTACAGTATCTATAAGTTTAAATAGTTTGATTAAACACAAGATATGTAATATGTTCAGTAAAATATGGGGATTTGAATTCTCTATCCAAAGTTTTTATCCTGAGTTTTGTTCACCCAATTTCAAAATAACACTTCGTTTAAAAATTTCTATTTACATTTAAGGGTGATAGTTTAAATCTTTTCGTTCCTCAAACTTCTTCGTCCCTCTGCAATTGTTCTTTTGTAAAATTAATGTTCCGACCTAAGCTTGATGCCCATGTTTTAATCAATCTTAAAAGTCTATGTCCACTTGGGGGAGCTCCGTTGAAAACATTTATATTCAAATAAAAGAAAGAATAGGTACCTGAATGATTAAAGGAATAATGCCCAACACTTTTTAAGCAAAAACATGTGTTTTAAGGAAACACTTATGTTAGCACACGCACTTATAACTATTATTATTTTAAGAGATCATAAACAATGTCTTTTAAAACACACTACTTATTAAAACTGTTCTTTTTTTTTTAATTTTCATAAATGTGTTTTTTTATTTGTAAAAATACTGATTCGATATTTACTCTTTTGCCCCTCCCCTCTGTTTGATGAATTCCTTTGTTCTTGTCTCTTCCTCGATGCTCTTCTTTTCTCTCTGTTCTCGATGCTCTTTCTCCTTTCTTCCTCTTAACCCCTCTCTCTCGCCTCTTTGCTTCCCAACTGACAATGAAGGTCGCAACTCCGTTTGAGGTCACCGGCGCCACCAATGCTGCGATCTTCTTCGTCGACCTGGCGATGGATATCCAAAGTCACCGTCACTAGATCTCAGTCGATCTCCTCCTTCATGCATGTTTTGCTCTCTAAATCTCCAAGTCTGGAGACTATTCATAAAGATGGAAGCTCCATCCTCAACGTTGGTTTGGACTCTCCTCCTCTATCTCCTCTCTTTCTCTTCACCCCACACTCTCTCTTTTCAGCTCCGAAACTGACGAAGATTGCGAATCTGTTTGAGTTCGACGATGCTACCAGCATCGCGGTCTTCTTCATTGATCTTGCGTTGAAGATCCAATGAGCAGATCCGAAGTCACCGAGTTAGAACTCAGTCGATCTCCTCCTCCGTGTAGGTTTTGCTTTCTAATTTGGAACCTGCCAGATTAGTATTGTGAAACGGAAAATTAGCATTGTAGCTTGATTTTTTGAGGTTTGATATTAGTGAGATCTATGTTTTGATTTTGTATTTTTGTTTGGTTATGTCAATCTTGTTGAATTTTTTTTTTCAATTTTTGTGGTTGGATTTGTTTGCAAATAAAGATCTGAAAAAAAAAAATTCTGAATTGCAGATTTCTTGAATTTTTTTTTGTTTCAACTAAGAATTTCTCAAATTTGACAAATATTCTTTCAGCTTCAAGCCAAGTCTATTTTTTTCTTCTTCTTCTTTTTTTTGAATTTCTGTTTTTAGTTCCCGATTTTTATTTTTGGTTTTTTTGTCAAATTATATTCAGTTTACTTCGTTTTGATATGAAAAGATAATTGACAAGTTTTGCCAAAGAACCTAGTAGGTTCTATCCTAGAACCTGACTTGTTCCATGATGGAACCTATCAGCACATAGTGGATTCTGTAATGGAATCTAGTGCGTTCCAGCTTCAAAACATACCAGGTTATGCTCTGTCACTTGCGTCGAAAATCAAGGTAGTTGGCATTTTTTAATTTCAAAGAAAACATATTGGAACCTACTAGGTTACACTCTAGCAATAGCGCCAGTGTTCGCAATAGGAGGCGGTTAGCTTTTCTTTCTTTCAAAGACAACATGTTGGAACCTCGCTGGAACCTACTAGGTTACGCTTTGTTATCCGTGCCTGTGACTATAGGCGATTGATATTTCTTTGTTTAAAAAAAAACATGTTAGAATCTAGTAGGTTTTAGCTTTAAAACCTAACATGTTATGATCTGGCACTCCGCATTGGTGAATGGAATAATCTATCATATGAAAAAGTGAGAAGGAAAAATAATTTAAACTTTTAATAAATCATATTTTAAATTAAAGAAGGAATGGTGACTTAGACTTTTAATAAATCACATATTTAATTAAATGAACAGTTTTTAAAAGAGCTCTTTAGGAGGATAGTCTTGAAAAGATGCTTCATTAGGGGAGTATTCTTATGGTTTTCTCTTATTTTAATTGTAGGATTAACTTTTAATAGTCTAATTTATGAATGGAAACAATTTTTTAGTATGACTACTAATTTTTAGTGTAGACACTAACGAATCATACCGTTAAAAAATAAATCAAATAGTATAAATCACAGGAGAAATTATTCAATACACCAAATCTGTCATGTCATTTTATTTTTGGTACATCTGGCCAAAAGATATCTTTATCATTTTATAATCTTTACCTTAAGTACCTATACTTCTCTTGCCTGTTGTATCTTGCATTAATTGTAATTAGTCACAATAATCGTAAATGCTCAGCCTAAAATTGTTATATTTAAGTTTTTAATTTTTAAATAAAAAAAATGAAATGAGCACATTATTACCACATTTATGGTGCTTTGCACTTTCTTCTTTTAAAATAAAAAAAAAAGGTATGATGCTTTGCACTTAACAAAACCATTAAGTGCTTTTCTTAAGAAAATTTTTATATATTTCCTGCAGCTAAAAACTTATATGATAAGGAAATAAATAGATATAGCATTATTTTCTAAGCAGAGAAAGAGAGGGGATATAACAATATGTATAAACTGAAAAATAATTGTGTTGTCACACGCTTTCATATTTTTAAATATCTTGCCAATCGTTTAGTCACATATTAATTCGTAATTATGTACGTATTTGATTCATACTTTGACGAAGTAATGAGATTTACGATGGAAAAAGCAAAATACGAAAAATGAAAAAAAAAAAATTCAAAACCATGAGATGAAAGCAATTTATTACGAGTATTGGTGACAATTATTACCAAATAATTAATACAAAGCACAATAAAAAATAGAAATATAATTATTTAAAGTTAACATGAACACCCTTAAAACATCAACATTTTAGTAGTTGGGCATATCAAGTATTGCGGGTAATCTTAGTGGCCTATTGGGGCCAGGTCAAGATCAACTAAAGTCCATGAAAAAGCATTAGTGTGGTGGTCAAGGGCATAAAGTGAGCAAGCTTATCAAGGTTTTCTACAACATGGAGATAAGACTAATCAACATGGGGTCGAGGTAGTATAATGACCAGGTTCAATAAATAACCATGGTTGCATCTAAACTAAGAAATCACCATCTTTCCATAGAATTAGGGACATTAAGTCAGTTACGAGGGAAAGGTCAACCACGAGATAAGAGGGAATTTTTTCTCTAATAATTAAGGGCTATAAATAGGGCCTGAACCTAAAAAAAGGCGCTAGGTGACTATTACGTGTGTGTAATCTCTAGAAATAGTAAACATCCCTCTAAAGTGGACGTAACTTTATTCAAGTAAACCACTATAATAATTGTTGGTGTTATGTACTTATATGCATTTTTATTTATGTAAATTGAGAGAGTATATCATCGAAATGAGTACCATTTTTTTGAAAGTTAACATTGATAAATTTCTATCGTCAATACCGAAAAAACAAAATAACATGATACACTCAAACAACATTCCAGTTGTTCAAATAATATTCCAGTGAGGACTAAAGCGTAATTTCAAACACGGCACAATAATACGATACGAAAACGACACAAGATAAATAGTTTTGGACCATACGTTTATTAATTGGGCCATAAATAGGTTGGCACAAATAACACGAAAAGAAATAGACTGGATTCGTGCTAGTACATCTAACATGCCTTAATACGTTTAATTAAACAGGCTGTAAACGTGTCGACACTGCACGACATGACCCACCCGTTTATAACACATTTAAACTTAAAAATAAAAATATTTAAAATATTTGTAGTAGGTTAGTATTAATTAAATACTGCATTTTTGTTAATTTTCTTTATTGTTTTTTTATAAAAATTTTATAATTTTTTTTAATTTTTAGTTAACTTGGTCATAAACATGCCATATGCGTGTTGTTATTGTGTCAACCTGTCACGGCCCGTTTAGTAATCGTATTAATCGTGTCGTGCCGTGTTACGTGTGCCATAAGCGGGTCATCTTCGTGTTTACATTTTTAGCATATTTATTAATCGTATCGTGTTTATATTTGTGTTTGGTTTAAATCTGTCGTGTTGACACAAACACGATACGAACATGTTCACTAGCCCTAACACTTATCCAATCATACGAGCTCTTGTACATTAAAATATCCAGAAATAAGACAAAATCCACGTTCGAGCGAGGGCAATAATACTTGTCCAATCATACCAGCTCTTGGACTTCAAAATATCCAGAAATAAGACAAAATCCTAGGGAGAAAAGATAAAAGGAAAAAAAAAAAAGAGACAGACGACGTAAAAGTAGTGTGCTTTTTCACTTCACACTTCGCCACGCCACCCCCGCCCCGCCGCGCGAATATTGTTCTAAAATGTTGTTCTCTCCTCTCCTTTTCATCCACAAAGAGACCGTCCCATTCTTCAGCCACATTACCAAAAGCCGATGGCCCACCAAAAAAGGGCCCGCAATCCTCAAAGATAATAAAGAACTCAGAAACGATAAAGGAAAACAAAACTTGAAAACGAAGTCAAATATGGGCGTTAATGCGCCTGTTAGGACCGGAAAAGTTCAAGTTGAGATAGATTCGGATTGGGTTGAGTGGTTTGAATTAAGATTTTTAATTTAAAACTAGTGTTTGGATTGATTTTTAAGAACATTCGGTTTGAATTGAAATAACTCAAATGTGTATTTAGATAAATGTTGAGAACATTGGAGAAAGAGCAGTTGTTGAAGATAAATGATTATTTTACTGCAACAGAATCTGTATTTAGAGAGCACTCCTTATTTTTGCTAAAGATGTGAAAAAAAAGGGGGAAAAAAATGGCCTTTCATTAAAAGAAAAACTACCTCTGGAGCTGGTAAATTCTCTTAGTATAATGTAAAATCCAAAAAAAAAAAAAAACCTGTATAGTGAAAAATTTTTGCACATAAGAATCGAAAAGACGAAATTAGAAAAATGTCCTTTCAATTAATATAAACCAACTAGGCTAAAAAGAAAATAGTAAATTAGTAGATTACTAATCTTCAACTGTCTGGTTACCAAGCATTGAAAACCTTTAGGAACTACACATGGAGGAAACATAAATTTATTTATCTATCTATTTTTAAAGAAGGCGCTTCCAAAAACATTAGAATATTTTATCGATTGAAACATATTATATATTTCAGGTATTAAGTGAGAATAATTATATATTCGTTGTAAAATAAAAGCACCACTATATATTTCAATTACTCTTACTACGTAGTTCAAAAATATACGGTCAATATTTTCATGAGCGATTCTGTAAAATCGTCTTTAATATGAAGAAAATTTTGTACGCACCTTTTGAACTAGTAAATTATAGATTTTAAAAGCAAATAAACACATGGAGTAAAAAACAAAAAAAAAATGTCAAAGAAAAGAATTGAAAAAATAAAAAGGGAATAAGGGAAATAGCAGATTTAAAAGACGTAGTAAAATTAATTGCAGATATTAGGACAGTGTTTAGTTGATAATAAATTTTGTTAGATAATTTATATAAGCAAAATACTTGATATGGTCTAAGGTATGGTATTTGGACTCAAGTCACGCTTTAGGGATCTCTAAGTGGGTCATAGTTGGGAAGGCCAAACGGGCTCATTTTATTGAATCCATTTAGACTTTTGGCACACACGGTGAAGCTTATAGTTTACCAAAAATTAAAATAAAATGAGTTAGTGGAGGAAATTAACTCAAAATACCAGCCGAAGAGCCTTAGTTCAATGCTAGGGTGCCCATTAGGCCTGATTGACCCACCCAACGCAGACAGACCGTCAGATTACCTGATGTAATCAACCTATAACCTGCCTACAGAAAGGGGAAAAGTCACAGAAAAAAAATATAGTTGGCCTTTCCTTAACCTAATAGTCAAACTAGTTATTCTAACCCCATGTCAAAACTTATAAAAAAAGACAACAATTCCTTGTGTCTCCTTTAGTCAGGTGGAAGACATAAAGAGAGCTCGACATAATCAAAAACCCCTTTGGGGGAGTTTTTCTTAGCTGGGTGACTTCCCTATTTAGCCTAAAACTTAAAACTCTGTCGGCAACATTCCAACTAAAAGTTTAGAATGGCAAAGCATTAACTAAACTGACAAATTTCTGGTTTCCTCAAGGACTACCCCTCTGCCTATAAATATCCGTCATTACCACCACATTGGACCATGGCATAGCAACCCAAGGAATACGAAAACTTCAGAAAACGCACCTCTTAGCTTGAAATACTCTGGTTTTGCTTATCAAAAAAGCTTAAACTCTATGGTTTTCAACGAGGCTCTTTTAGAACCAATTTTTAAGCGCTCCTCCTGATGATGACAACAAGACATCAAACGCTTCAAGAAATACTGTGAAACACAACTTTTTATCAAAACCCAAGGCTATTTTGGTACTTCACAGGTCAATCTCCCCTATGATGTGTTAAACCATCTTCCTTGATGTGACATATTATCTCACCATTTCACATGATTAGCCTAACAAAGCTTGTTTTCCCCTTTACAAACCAATTATGTTTCGCTCCCATATCGTCCGCTCACTTGGAGATCTCCTTAAATCGTCTTCATCGCCGCAAAGCAAACATTGCAATAGGTGTTGCCCCCGGAAACCTGTTTCCTCGAGGTTAACTAGGTTTAGTCCAACCTATTAGGGGCCAACATTGCTACTTACAAAGACAACAACTTTGGCCCTTTCTTACATTGGAATCATGATTTCACTCTCACTTGTCTTGGCCACCTGACACACTAACATATATCACCTGGCAATCAGTTACTTGGACCAACCAGTAGAGGTTACGAGAGCTGCATCTTTTGCATCGACAAACCCGTCAAAAAAGAGCCCTAACAATGCCATAAGTACCCTTTAAATTCTAGATAAATTTTTTTTTCTTTCTTCTATTTCCCCCTCCCTTTCTCCTCTTCTCCTGGACAACTTAGTCAGTCTCTTCTCCGTCGCGTTGAACTTGTTGTACTTGAAGTCGAGTTTGATGTGGCCATTGCAATCTCTGATGACGATGAGGGCCTCTCCGTCTGTCATCATTTGGTCTACAAACTTTTCTCTCTTTTCATTGCGTCTTATTATGCACCTCACTGTCCTGTCACAAGTTCGTCTATCGTCATCTCCATGGAAGATAAGAACTCGAACTTTATCTCGAATTCATTTGAAAGATCATGAATGACGAAGTCACGAATCTTGAAGATCCGTCGCGGGGGGAGAAACAACGCCATGGAAGACATAATCTCAATCTCTAGCATCAATCGACCAATGACATCATCATTGAGGGGATCGTCGGAGTTTAAATGTACAGATGGTGGTGTCATTCCCTTGGCTTATTAGAGCTTAACCGTTGAAGTGGTCGACAGAGAGGGAGAAAAATATTTGACGAGTTGAAGAGAGAGAGAGAGAGGCGGAGGGAGATAGAGATAGAGAGAGAACAGTAAGAAGCAAAAAAAAATAATAATAAAAGAAAAAAAATAGAATCCGGTTTAATAATTTTTGATAGCTTGTAGAATACTAATAAAACATGAATATGTTATTTACTTTACTTTTACAAAACTTATGGCATTTTTTACTAACCAGCGACTAAAATAATTCAATTAATTTTCTTAATTAGGGGATCTATAGGAACAAATAATTTCGTAATAAGGTCTAGTAGCCAAAGTAAACCAATGGAATATTGATGTTCAACTGACAGCTTACAATGCCAATCGGGTTTGACAACTATGAATGAGTAAGATGTCGTGTAGGTTTTAAATATGAAGGTAGTTGTAAACATAAAAATGGTTTAAACTAACGTTTGATGGAATAATAATTGAGGCAGTTTTAATCCTTGAAGGTATTTTTAAACTAACTAAAACACTCAAAATCTAAATGTTGCCCCCTAAAGTTTAGGCGTTTTTGAACTATTTTCTACAATAAAATTATTCTTATTTTTATTTCTTTTATAAATTATAGTTTTCTATGTACCAATTCTTGTTTTAAACTATTATTTTCATTTTAAGCTTTTATATTCTAAACACCAGTTTAAAACCATCGTTTAAACCATACAGTTTAAAACCCATAATTCAAACCGGCCATAAAATTCCAAAACCATACTATTTCAAACTTGTGTACTAACTGAACCCTAATTTATTTTAGCAGCGTGCAATTCTAAAAACTTACAGGATGTTTGGCATGGTGTTGGGAAGCATTAGTTAGAACTGTTTTTACTAGAATATGTGAGAGCTTTATACTATAGCAATTTTTTTCTTTTTACTACAGCATGTAAGAGTTTTACATTGTTTATAGCTGAGTTAGTAATGTAAACCACACTGAGCCAAACACACTGTTAATAAAACTATAAGAAACATACAAAAAATCTGCCTTGTGAACACTATTTTTCAGCATTGCCCTCCCTTTTGTGCTTTTCAAAACTGTCCCATTTATCTTCATTATTATTATTATTATTATTTAAATTTGATTTATAAAAAGCTTCCTTGTCCCTAGTTCACAGACAACCGAACTTCTACTTTCTCTCTCTTTCTCGATCTTTCTTGTCGCTTATCGCCCCACTGGCCTCCTCTCCTCTCTCTCTCTCCTCTTTGCACCTTTTTCTATCCACCCTCTGTCATGATTGGAGGACATCGCGCATTCCTCTGACTTTGACGGATCTCCAAGATCAAAATTTTCGGTGACCAGGAATTCATTCGATTGCAGCTTATGGACGCCTTTTTGGCCAATCTGGTAGCACCGATCGCGATTAAAGATCTATAGCGAAGATCTCAATCTTGTTGTCGTGTACATCGATAACGATCTGGAACAAATGTGTGAAGATCTACCATAGATTTTTGAAAATTTGAGAAGGTTTGTCGTCGTAGAGATCGATGACGGTGATAAGAAGAACGTTATTCCAAAGAGAATTGACGGCTGCTGCGTTTCCAGCAAGGCGAGGAGATCCGGCCATGGCGCTGGCGATAGTGCCGTAGATCTGCTACATTAACTGTCCTTCACCGACTTTTCGATGATGAGCTCAAAATTTTCATCGTATAAAGCTTAACAAAGACCAGGTCCTCTCTCTTTTCTGTTTCTTTTTTTTTTTTTCATTTTTACCTGAATAATATATATATTTTTTTTTTGTGTTGTCTAGAGTGGTGCAATTGATTGCGTTTTAGATATATGTGTATTTTGGAGTTTTACATATATACATTCATTGAATCTTTAATTATTATTACGGCAAACAGGTTTAGTATCCAGCATGCAAATGCTTAGCAATTTAGTTCAGATGTCACTTATATTGTTAGTAAACACTTTCACATGCTTTTTTCTTGTTGGGAAAAAAACTCAGTAGATATTGTATTGTTTTTAATCTTCAACTCTGTACTTTAAAATATGCATTGATTCTCGATGGCCATTTCTATGGCCAATGCAAGTTGGGTTCTCAACACTTACGAAGATCTTATGAACTGATTATCAATCAAAATAATTTTATAGCAGATTGTTATAGATGGAATGCTGCAGGCATGTGGAGCCATTAAAATTTTATTCGTCAGTTTCTGTTTTGGTATGATTTTAAAAGAATATTTGTTTTCCAATCAGAAAGGTCCTGTTCTAGTGCATATTTTTATTGTTGAAGGCAAGGTCTTCATCATCCGAGTTACTTAATCCTTGTTTAATTTCAAAACTATCTCAAAAATTTCCAGTTTGTAATGAGTTTATTTTGTCCTTTTTTTTTTTTTTTTTGCTCTGTATGTTTTTTGCACTATATGACAAAATCTAGCAAGTATTTGGACAGAATCTAGTAGATTCAAACTTAGAACTTACCAGGTTACAATCTGGTACCCCGTTCCAACGACTAGAGGCAGTTGGAATTTCTTTGTTTCAAAGAAAATATATTGGAGTCAAGTAGGTTCCAACTTTGTAACATACCAGGTTACAATATAGTGTCCCATGTTAATGATTGAAGACAGTTGGCATTTCTTTGTTTCAAAGAAAATATGTTAGAATTTGATAGGTTCCAACCTTAAAACCTACCAAGTTGCTATCCGACGCGAGTCGGAGGCAGTTGGTATTTCTTTGTTTTAATGAAAATACATTAAAATCTAGTAGGTTTCAACCTGGCATCCGTGCCAGCAATCGAAATAATCTTCCACGTGAGGAAATGAAAAAGGAGGGTAATGTGGACTTTTAATAAATTATATTTTTTAATCAAAGAATAAATGAAAACTTGGACTTTAATAAATCACCTTTTCTTTGTTGAAAGGGCAATTTTGAAAAAAGCCATTTAAGAAATCAATCTTGAAAATGTGTTCTTTTAGGGTGCATTCTTGTAAGTTGCCTTAAAACTACATTGAGAAATAAAATATAGAAGCATAACTAACAATTTAAAAATAAAAATTGACCTTAAATAAATATAATGTTTAAATTAAGGTTAATATGTCAAAAATATTTTGGTAAGTCAATGAATTATTTGTGTTCAACTAACTAGTTAGCTGGCCAATTTGTCTTGAGAATAGTCACGAACCGACTGAACATCATTTATCATATTCAGCCAAGGTTCCAGCACATCAGTGGAGGATTTACATCGGCTCTATCTATGCTTTGGTGTTTCACTTGCAACATTGATTTTAACAAAGGATTTGTCTACGAGCACGCGTCCTGAGGGCTTGGCTTTGCAGCCTTCTTTTTTTTTTTAATTTCTAACTCAGACTTCTAAATTCAAAACAGTTCCCAGATTACAGGTTGGGATAACTTTCGGGAGATATGCCTCAAATTAATTCCAATGGGAAGTAAATTCTAAGAAACAAACCTCTGATTTAATATCGAAGACATGCCTTATATTAATTCCAGTGGGAAATAAATTCCAAAAAAAGCTTTGGCTTAATAACGATTTAATGCTAAGGTCTTCTCCGAGTCATATAAAAGAGACCTCTTATTCCACTCCAAAAAACACCGAAGCAAACTGTCTGCTCAGAATCTCTTTCTCTAGCGTTTAGCTTGTTCGGAGTGAGTGTGCAAATACACATTTCAGTTAGTCGAAGGAGTTTCATGGTACGTATTTGTTTCTCATCTGTTATTGCACTCTTTGTGACGGGTATCAATCAACCTCACGCACTTATTGTTGGGATAAATGTCCTTAAATTATATGATGTTTTTGCAAAGGACATATTTATATATGATGTTTTTGCAAAGGACATATTTATAAATAAATAAAGTGAATTTTTCATTATCTTTGTGTACATATTTTTTGAATATTTTATCAACATTATTAAAATTTCATAATTATCTATATGAACTTAAATTTTGTATAAAAGTGTTATATATAAGAGGATAGTGTTTAAAGATAATAATTAAAATGATCAGTAATATATAATTAATTGTTCAAATAAAGTATACAATCTTTAATTGAGCGTACTAGTATAGGTTATTTCTATTGAGAATGGAACGGTTTTATCCAAATTGTTAATATAGTGAGTCATTAAATGAGTGTATTGTACATAATGAGTTTATATAATCCAGGACTTGATGTGATATGAGCAGTTAAATGTGATTAAATAATTTTCGTTAGAATAAACAAGTTCTAATCACATCGACTGATGGTCATATATTAGATAATCTTAATCCTGAGTTATTAGCAAACTCCTAGTCATGAAATTATGGCTTTTGATTTTCTTGATAGGGATTTGAAAATCTAATTCTATCTCTTGTATTTTAGAGGCATAGGGAAGTAAGTAACTGAAAATGTTAATATTATGATATGAAATCCATACTAACAGTCAATTTGTGATTGAGTTTATGAGTTATTATTCATTAAAGAATCAATGACACTAAAAGATAAAGACATAATTAGATAGGTTAACAGATTTTATCTAACTCTAATTATAAATTATTTATGGAGGATCAATTATATGCAATGACTCTATCAAATGGGCAACTTTAGAATATGAGCAATTATATCTATAATTTCAAAAGTGCAATTCTAAGTTTTTAGTAGAGTAATATAGGAATTAATAAAAGAGTAATATATTAATTAAAAAGTTTAATGAATATATTGGTTTTAGTTGGAGCTTGAAATTATGCCTATTAGTCCCCTATCATCCTTGTAAACACAATTTGGACAAGTAGAATCATTAGTTTGATTAATTAATTTAGAATTATAGAATTCTAAATCAAACATCACTCAAAATGAATTAGTTATGAATTAATTTATAATTATTAAATAATAAATAGATAATAATTAGTTTTGAAAGACATGGTGGATTCCACCCGCTATGTGTGGCGTGTAACTACACAAGCAATTGTTTACCAAATGTTTCTTTTTCTAGAAGTTTTTAATTTTGATAAATGGTATTTACTCATCCTTAGAAATTTAAATCACAAAAACAAATCAGATTTGGTAAGAAGCAAAGTTTCTCTCATTCCTCTTCTTGCCACTACACGCAGATAGAGTATTTGTGTATGCGTTGTGTAACATTGATAAGGAAAGAAAAAAGTTATATATTTTATTTTTATTAAATATGTAATATTTAAAATTAAAATAAAGGAACCTTTTAGAATTAATTGGGTCTCTCGTTCTTTATAAATAATGGCCTCCTCTATTTATTATACACAAAAATTGAGAGTCTTGGTTGCAAAAACTCTACAAAAACCCTAGCAATAGGCATGTAGAAGAAAGAGGAAAAGAGAAAAAGAGTTCTTGAAAAAACCCTAACAATAGAAGTGTGGAAAAGAAAGGAAAAGAGAAGAAGAGTTCTTCCATTCCAAGTCCCACTTTGCTCATGTGTTGAGATTAATGAGAGGGTGATTACTTGAAACCCTAATTCTTTCTATACCTACACGTTCTTCCAACAAGAACCTAGGACTAGATGAGAAAGACAATGATTTTGTATAGAGAATGTTTCTTTTTTGAAGAACCTCGATTTAATTGATTCAACCGTGTAAGTATAAATATATATATATATAGGAAGCGTTTACAATTGTTACGTCTGAACCATCCAAACAACATAACATTTTTTGACAAGATAATAGCAATGTGTTGTATTAAATATAACATTAAGCTTTGATTATCCAATGTTGTCATATATTTTGTTCTATAAGAAGATATACCATATCCTTAATATGGCGACATCAAATTAAAAAAAAAAAGTATGAAAGATTTAAAAGAACTAGGTTCTTTTTAGAAACATTGCGACTCTGTTTGGGGACCATAGTTTAGACCAAAAATTTAATCCAAACACAAACCAATGTTTAACAACGTTAAAAGAAAAAATCAATTTAAACAATTAGTCCAAATTGAAATTCTAAATTGAAACTCATTTGTTATAATAAAAAACTATTCGTTTTTTTTTTCACTCTTCTAACTCAAGTGAATAGTTTTTATCGTAACAAATAAGTTTAAATTGAGAATTTTAATTTGAATTAATTGTTCAAATTGATTTTTTCTTTTAATATTGTCAAACACTAGTTTATGTTTGGATTGATTTTTTTGTCCAAACTATGGTTCCCAAATAGAGTCACAATATTTCTAAAAAAAACATAACTATTTCAAATCTTCTATACTTTTTTTAATTTGGTGTCTCCACATTAATAATATGCCATGTCCTCTTCTAGAATAAAATATACGATCACATTGGATGATCAAAGCTTCATGTTATATTTAATACAATACATTGTTATTATCCTTCAAAAAATATTATGTGGTGTGAATATTTCGGAGGTAAAGAACGTAACCGTTGCTTATATATTAAGCATTTAATTAATATACTCTATAGTGTTATTTTACAAAAGTTTTATGAAAATTTTTGTTATTTTCTCTAAAATCGTTTTTAGAAAACCAACACCCATGATGGAGTGAATCTGTTTTTAAGAAATCGTCTGATACACGAACATCGATGCTTCTATTAATATAAAAGTTTCAAGCTGTATTCATAATGCTGCAATACACATAATGTTGTTATTTATAATTCGTAGCTCATATATATCCTCTGATTTGTTGTTGCGATCTAAATTATATTATTTCTGGTATCTCTTCAATCTATTTCTGTCTTGAGCGTTAAAGATATTCTACCAGCACAGACCCAGGCTAGTGCCCGAATCCTTTAATGGCTTTTGGAAGCTGCAAGGTGTAGCGTGAATTCATCCTGTACGATGAGTTTTACCGTCAACATGATGATTTATTTAGTTTTCTTCTTTTTTTTTTTTTTTCAACAAACTGGTATATTTCATGAGTACTTCAAGAAAACATCCATTTATAAGACCGTAACCTACCTATTGGAAATGTTCATATGGAGTAGTAGCTGTTATATGATGTCATTAATATTTCACCGATATCGCTGTGAATTTAAGAGCTTCTCTAGGTGCAACATACGTTTTTATTATCTTGCACAATTGAACTTATATTTTACAGCAAGCTACTAATTGATACTATTATGCTTATTTTTTACTACAGTACACAATAATTTACCTTTATGAGGAACCTCTTATTTTAATCAGAAAAATAATTGAGGCACTAATGCTTAGCACCACTACTAATAGAAGGCATACTTTATTTGTTGGTTTCATTTTGTGGAACCCGGCCACTCAGTATAGGGCGGTGTTCAATACCACCAATACTCTATAACATTATTCTAATTTCAACCAAACAAATTAAGACTAATTCTTCATTTTCCTTTGAATTATTACACTAATTCGGTGTAGGATGTAGAAAAATAACAATAGTAAACTCAAAACTATCATAATCCATTTCAACCAAAATCTTTATTCTATCTTCTATTGTAGTATGTGTAAATACCGAAAAGAAAACATACCTCGCATAGTGTTCGAATTAGCCGCTGACATGTCTTCGAAACTTCGTTTGCACAAAAAATCATTAGACATAAAAAAATAGTAGTGTGTATAGGATGATGAATTTACACTTGTGACTCCTCTCAATAGGCACTAACAAAACACACACACTTATCATCTTATGTTAGGGATTATGTATTAATAGGAAATCAAATAAACCCTAAGCCCGTTCAGGCCAAGGCCTCGATAGTAGACAGTTATTCAGTCCAGTGGACTGACTGAAACATTAAAAACAAGGTGAACTCATGGGCCTTACACAATAAATAAAATAAGTCCATCCCGTTATAGCCAATATTATGCTCTAATTTATTATTTGATATTAACATATAAGTTTGGATTATAGCAGTCCATATAATTATTCCAACAATCTTCCACTTGGATTGCATAATCAAAACAATAGTACTCATATAATATAGAGATCAAATAATATATTCAACTATAAGCCTAACTAGTTATACACAATAATATGTTGATAGGATACAAAATGTACACAACTAGGCGCCATAAGTTAATGAGCATGATAATAACAATAAATTACAATTACGAACATAATTGCAATAAAAATAATATACTTGTATATATATTGCATAAAAAACCAAGAGCAATCATCATAATTGAAGCGTTCATTAGACTTAGAACAATATCTCCCACAAACTTAACATAACAAGAGGCACAATCAATCCCATATGGCATACATGCTCTTGAAACACATAAAGAGCTAAAGCTTTAGTTAGTGGATTTGCTAACATCTTCTTTGTAGGCATGTACTAAAAAAATGAGGGATTCTGCAACTTTCTCTTTAACAAATAGGAACTTAATATCAATATGCTTGGAGCTTGAGGAGCTCATGTTGTTTCGAGAGAAAGATATAACTACAAAATTGTCACAAAACATTTTCAACGCCCATGAAATAAAGTGAACAACCTCCAGTTTTGAAATAAAATTCTGAAGCCATATTGCATTACAAGTAGCCTTATAACATGCCATATACTGTAGTTCCATAGTCGAGGATGCTTTGAGTGTTTGCTTAGCACTTTTGCAAGAAGCAGCTCCACCTACCATCAAATATAACAAGATGTGGATTTTCTATCATCAACACAACCTGCATAATCGGCATCAGAATATCAAACTATATTTAGAGTATCAGATTGCTGATATGTCAACACAATATTTTTAGTGCCTTGAACATACATTAAGACTTTCTTTGTAGCCTTTCAATGGCTTAGTCCAAGATCGCTCAAATACCCACCGAGCACACCTACAACATAAGCAATGTCAGTTTGTGTGCACACTTGCAGCATACATTAGGTTGCCAACCACCGATGCATAAGGAATAACTTTCATTTGATCTCTCTCTCTGTATCATTCTGAGCACACTAAGCCTTTGAAAGTTGCTTGCCTTTCACAATTGTTGCCGTACTAGGAGAACAATATTGCATATTGAATCTTTTCAAAACTTGATCAATGTTTGTTTTTTAAGACAAGATGAGAAGGCCTTGGGTTTTGTCATGAAGAATTTGTATATCGAGAAAATATAAAGCTTCTCCAAGATCCTTCATGTCAAAATGCCTTGACAATATGCGTCTTGTCTCATTCAGAAGGTTAATATCATTAGATGTGAATAGTATATCATTGACATATAAGACAAGAAAAACAAAGCTGCTTCTACTGATCTTCAGATGTATACACTGATCAACCATATTCTCCTTGAAACCATTCCTCATGCCAACCTCATCAAACTTAAGGTACCACTGTATAGATGCTTGTTCCAATCCATAGATGGACTTCTTAAGTTTGCAAACCACATTCTCCTTATTAGATACCTCAAAATTAATAGGTTGGACCATAAACATGTCCTCATATACATCACCATTAAGGAAAGCTGTCTTTACATTCATTTGATGCAACTCTAGATTAAAATGAGCAACAATTGCCATAATAATACGAAATGAATCTTTAAAAGAAACAAGTGAAAAAGTCTCTTTATAATCAATCCTCTCTCTTTGGCTAAAACCTTTTGCAACAAGCCTAACCTTTTACCTCTTAATCTAGCCACTAGAGTCACATTTGGTCTTGAAACCCATTTGCATCCAATTGGCTTATAGCTTTATGGTAACTCGATCAAGTCCCATGGAGACTTTCGAGACAAATAATGTCAACATAATCGAGGGGACAAATGGGATAAGTTGTATAAAAAATAAGAGCATTAAAAAGGTGGTTGAGAAAACATATCGATGTCTCCTAGTAGTTGAGGTGAATTAATTTTATGTCTCCAAACTCATGTTTCTAAAAGTATACCATTTGGTCATTTGATATTGCAAGTCTTCTTTCTCTTTTGCATCTTCTCAAAAATACATCATTTGTAGTTGTGCTAGAAATCACTGGTGGTTTTGGATCAAAGTGCTCATCATGAGTAACAACTTGTGAAAATATAACAATAGAAGAAGGAACAGTCGACATGGGAACGATAAAATGTTCTTCTTGTAACAATACCTCTCGAGGCATATGACTAGCATTGTCATTGTCATCTTCAAAATACACTGCTCAATTTGACTCTATCACTGTGGTGGTATGAGATGGAAAATAAAATCTAGATCCTATATAATAACCAATAAAAAATCCATTAATAGTCTTGAGATCTAGTCTCTTCGATTAAGGATTATAGGGTTTCACCTTTGCTTTGCATCCCCATATATGAAAATGGTGTAAGCTAGACCACAACTCATATGGAGTCTTTGGAATAGACTTGCTAGGAACTTGATTCATAATATACGTTGTAATCCTCAAGGCTTCACATCATAGGAATTTTGACAAGGCAGAATGAAACAACATAGACCGCACGATATCCATTAGCGTCCGATTTCTCCTTTCTATAATCCTATTCTATTCAAGTGTTCCTGGTAATGTATACTCAGCATGAATACCACACTCTTGTAAATTCCTAGCAAAAGGTTGAGGGTTACGCCCAATCTCATCATATCTACCATAGTACTCACTACCTCTATTAAATTTAACTGCCTTAATTTTCTTGCCTTTCTTCAATTCAATAGAGGCCTTGAAAATTTTAAAGGCTTCTAAAGAATTTGATTTTTCATGGATAAGCTCAACATGACCATAGGTAGAATAGTCATCAATGAAAATGATGAAGTACTTATAACCATTGAGTGCAATAGGATTGTATGGCCCAAAAATATCAGTGTGGATCAATTCTAAAACATCTTGGGATATTTCAACTTTGTCTTTTCTGATCTTAGCAGTCATCTTCCCTTTGATACAATCAATACATGTCGCAAAGTCAAAAAAAATAAAGAATATGCAATACAAATCACCATTCTTTGTCTAGAAATATGACCCAAACATTTATGCCATAACATAATGGAACTCTCAACAGTTCTAGTATATTTTGATCCAACAACAACATTAATAGAAGGAGCAAAAACATCATGCAAATCAACATTAATAAGAAACGGTCGTGAAATAAAGGTCGTGTAATCAATAATTTCTTGTAGTGTATGCAAAATAGAGTCATAATATAAGTAAAATTTTCCATTTATAAAATAAAAACTATAACCAAACTTGTCCAAAACATAAACAGAAATTAAATTTCTCCTAATAGAAGGAATATAAGCAACATTCATAAGCTCTAAAGATTTCCCTGTAGATAGTTGGAGCTTCACGGTCCCAAAACATTCAACTTTGACGTTCATGCCATCTTCCACCTACACATGTTGCTCTTCGTCAATTGGATTCCTTTGGTTTCTGAATCCCTGCAAAGAATTAGTGACATGAATAGTAGCACCTGTATCTATCCACCAAGTATTAGAAGGCACATCAATGATATTAGTTTCTAGACAAAAATATCGAAGGAGTATCTTTCTTTTCAAGCCAAGCTTCAAACTTCCTGCAATCCGCACTTATATGGCCATACTTGTGACACAGATTGCAGTTACCCTTGAAACATTCATTCTTAGCACCACTAGAGGGCGTGCTGGCATTATTGGAACCCGACTTTCCATAACTGCCCTTCTTAAAATTCTTCTTCCCAGCTTTGTTTTGAGAGAAAAACTTCTTGTTTTTTTGGCTACCGTCACCTTTCTTTTGGCTATTGTCCCCTTGATCAGACACCAGCAAAACAGACTGTGATTTCTTATTCTTCATATTCTGTTCTTCTTTGACGAGTATGGCAGTCAACTTATCCAAGGTCCATTCATCCTTTTGATGTTGTAGCTAGTCCTCAGTGTATCAAACTTTTCAGGAAGAGATTGGAGAATTTGCCACACGGGAAAGTTTTCACCAAGATCCCAATCCATCCCCTTGAGCTTGTTATAGTAAAAGCTAAGTTTCATCACATGCTCTGTCACTCCACTAGTACCATCATAAGTGGTACAAGTTATGAAGCCCATATAAGTTGACTTTTCAGCTTTGTCAAACTTAGCATATTTCTTATTGATAGCTGCCAAAAGCTCCTTGGCCACCTTAGTCTCAGGGATGCTGTCACTAACAGACTCCTCCATGTGATACCTCATCACCATCATACAACACCTGTTGGAATGCTCCCAGCGCTCATACTCAGCTTTCGCACTAGCCGAACTCTTATAGTACGTTCCTCAAGCATCTCAACTCTCAAAGAGAAATCGACATTCATCAACGCCAAATTCATTATAGGGGACTTATATCATTCCTTGTAGTTAGTCCCATTCAACATCTTGATGGCAGAACATTGCAGAGTTAAACCAGGATTGCTCATAGCGGAAGAAATAGCAGTAATATCATTATGCATGTCAACAAAATCATGCTTGTTGCGCATTTCCTAGCTTTATAACCAACAATATGCTAGAGTTCTAATCAATATGGGACTCATGCGAAGATAGAGCAAAAATAATTAAATACCATGATCGAATATGTGAATCTGTCACCTACAGGGTTGACGAAACCACGTGAATTCAAGGCATCCGATTATTTCTCTCCCATCACTGTAAGGATCCAACCAAAAACAATACACTATTGATGGAATAATTTTAGTGCCTCGTATGGACTTCAGGAATGTGACTAATAACAAAAATATAGTCACAATATTCAAACTTGGAATGCTTATGACTCACGATAGGCAAGAACATCAACGCCCAATAATTTCACAATTTTATAATAATGGACAAATGAGCCAAATAAAATCATATCAAATATTTTATTCAGGAGTAAAATACAAAATGAGCAATCAACTATTTATCATCCATATGATATACCGAAAAGAAATTGTATATCCAAATAATGTGGATTTAAGGAACATGCCCATCAAATTTGGTCCAACAAATTGTGAAAATAAACAACCCAAAAAACAGTAATAATGAACCGGCATTAAAGAAAAATAACACCTGCAGCACCATATTGATTTCTTCCCAAACAATAACGGGTTGTAATTAACAAAGTTGCCGTTTTTATTACTGAATAAATGCCAGTACTTAATCCAATTATAACAATATCTGGTAGAATGCCATAAAGGAAACCTTTTGTCTTTAAATGAATCTTTTTGGGAAGAGAAAAAGAAAATAAGGTTCCACACGTCATTTCCATTAAAAAAAAAGACAGTTATCAGCTTCCCACTTTTTTTTAATTGAAAAAATATATATAAACAAAATCCACATCAATACAGAAAGTCAAAAAACTTGTCTCTTTGCCTTCGGAGATAACAAAAAGTGTGCGTGATATAGACACATCGTCCCTAACCTTCAGCAGTTCTTAAAATCTGATTGACAGTGAAAATAGGTATTGAGGCCCATTTGAAAGGAAATCACTCTTTTCTATTTTAATAAAATAAAAAGCCATTCTAACCAGAACAACAAAATATATATATCTATATATATATATATATATATATATTATATCAATATGGGCTAAAATGGTTAAAAGGAATTCCGAGTTAGAAACCCAGACCTTTCAAAATAAATAATCAAATTGATATTTGAATTTGAATGATCAAAGTATATTCCATAATAGACATGAAATAACAATAACAATAACAATAGATGAACAAACCGAACAATATCCGGTACAAATTGAGGCCAAAAAAAATTGAACAAAAAATTTCTGTGCCAAAAACAGGTTTAATATATATAACACACACACACACGCACACACACCAAATAATAAAAAAATACACGCCAAACAATGAAAATACACAACCACAGTAGAAAGATAGAAAACCCTGATACCAATTGTAGAAAAATAACAAAAATAAACTCAAAATTATCATAGTCCATTTCACCCAAAATCTTTAGTCTATCTTCTATTGTAGTATGTGTATTTACAAAGAAAACACACCTCCTACGGTGTTTGAATTAGTCATTGCCATGTATTCAAAATTTCTACGCAAAAAATCATTAGACACAAGAAAATAATAGTGCGCAGAGGAAGATGAATTCGTATTTGTCATTTCTCTCAATAGGCACTAACAAAACAAACACACTTATTCATCATGTGTTAGGGAATATGTATTTGTAGGAAATCAAATGAATTTTAAGCCTATTTAGGCTAAACCCTCGACGGTAGAGAGTTAATAAGTCCAATAGGTTGACTGAAATATTAAAAAGAAGGTAAATTTATGGGCCCCACATAATAAATAAAATTAGTCCATCCAATTATGGCTCATATTATGCTCCTATTTATTATTTGATATTAACATATAAGTTTAGATTATGATAATCAGTATAATTACTCCAACATGGGAGAGATTCAATAATTCTTAACAATGAAGCTAGTGATGAGAAGATTAACATCTATAATATCCACATATATGGGGATTTGTGGATAAATTGGAAGCTTTTGAAAGGTGCTTATTAAGTGTGGCAGGGGACGCTAAGCCTATTGATGGGTGGCTTTTGTCATGGGGTTAGAAAGTGGTAAAGTGATTGGATTTTGCAACACCCCATGTTCCAAATTTGGCTTGACAAAACAGGTGGTGAAAAGAATCCCACAACTTGCAAATAATATATATATATATATATATATATATATATATATATATATTTACATGCACATATATACACATCTTCTATTTTCCTTTTTCTCGAATTAGGGTAAGCAAAACCAGGCCACCTGGACCACCTTGGTTGGTCTTGTAAAGCTTTACTACCCATTGGATGGCCTCATCAGTGGCCATTTATATGTTGTCTTGTGCTCGTACGTTCCTTTCTAACGTGAAAGTGAGAGATTGACTGTGGATTAATGTAAAATTTTTGTATTAATTGATTGTATTATAAGTGTAGTTAGATTGTGTAATCATCATAGCAGTCGACTTTTTGGGGTCATGAATTTTTTCTCTTTTTTTTTTTTTTTTTGACAATTGTAGCTTCATAGAGTTTTGGTTGTTTGAGTTGTCACTATATGTGGCAGCTATATCCTAGCATTAATCACAATGTTTTGTCTCGCTGAAAAACGTTATAATTAAAAAAAAAAATTCTTTATAGTAAGAAAAACAGAACAAAAATTTCATGAAAAAATCGTAATAAATTTTTCAATACTAAATTGCAAACGTCTTAAATTGTTTAATATATTAATCCATCTAAGAAGTAAGTTTCAATTTTTTAATTTTTTTAATAATGGGTAATTCATTGAGCTCAGTTACTAAAAGTAATACAAAGCAAGAAAACCAAGAAAGATCCCGTAGTACATGAGTAGAACCTTCTTTGACGACGGATTTACCAATAAATTCGGATAACATTCAAATGGACAAATGCACGCTAGAAACCCGTAAACGGGAAAGTACATCGGCAAACTAAAAGCAAACAGAGGTGCTCTTTTTGGCCTAGGTTTGTGGTTCGATGGGATCCCCCAATCGACGGGATGCCAAGACATTATGGCTCTTAGACCATCGCCCCTACAGTTGATGAATATTTCCAATCATTTAGGGGGCACCGCTCACTAACACCGAGGCTAACATTAACTCCTCCTAGACCCAAATCTAGAGAAACAAAAACTCCGACCCAAACCAAGTCAGACGAAACATATAGACTCTTAAGAGGTGGGAACAACACCTCTATTTTTACAATAACACACTAGCAAAAGACTAAATTTTGACTACTATCGATCGATAAGAATGTCATCGGTCTTATTACAGTGAACCCAAGAAAGACACACAGTACCAGGCACAACATCAAGACTCCGTCTTCACCGCGATTCTCAAACTTGGGCACCTTGTTGGAAAAATAGCACGCAGTGAAAATTTAAAATTTTTTATACCAGAGTATTTTCAAAACACAAGTTTGACACACTATATGCCTAAATTAACCGGATCTTACTAACCTTATTTGCTGAAGAGCTCCTACAATCGATGAAGAGAAGAACGTCTCACAAGAGCCTTAACCAACTGGTTTTCTTTGTTATTCTCTATCCACAATTGGAGTGCGTGTGGGCGCACCTCATACAACTCTTTCTCGGTAACTCTCCTTCCAATCAATTGAGAAATACCTAGAACTAAGGTTTGTGATTTGTGAGCAATAGCTCTTCAAGGGAGTTTTAGAGACTCATAGTATAGAGTGCTACTCTTGATCTCTCAACTGATCTAAATAACTGTGAAATCTCACTCTCTATTTATAGAGGTTAGACTCAGTGGTTAGTCCTTATTAGATAAGGCCTCAAAAATTTAAATCTGGATCAATATTTGATAAAATCGTGTAAAAACACGTGATCAGATTATCGTATGGTCAATAGGCCGAATTGGTAGATTGGCCTGTCAAACTTACTCCATCAGTAGGTCGAACTTGAAGATCGCCCCATCAAACTTATGATAAATAATCCCTGCGAATCTTTTACTTTTCACTTGAGATTCTTTGGATAAAGGCTCAATTTTAATTCAAATAACCCAATAAAAAAATTATCTGATTAAAACAACCATATCTAGATGATCTCTAAGAAAATAAATATTCTAGATAATTCAACAAGTTTATCTTCAATTAACTTTTCAAATTAATTCAACCGATAAACAGACATGAATTATCTGATCCTATCGAATTTTAGCCAATCTAATAATTTAACATAAGTCATCAATTTATTAGAAAAGCATGTCGTATCGTTACATGATTTATTATGAGCTAGCAAAAGGGACCTGATGGACCTATATAGTTGAAGCTCCTGATAATTATGAAACCTAATATCTCATATATACATTTCATAATTATCAACTCTAACACTACTCCACTAAAAGCTTAGAGCTGCACTCTCAAACTATATAGAATTACAAAGCCCAAATAGCTAAATATCCATGACATATCATAATATATCGTATCCCCATAAGATATTCATAATCGGCTTAAGGATAAATTATATCTTATCTTTTTGATTATTTTTCTCTTACGTTCCATTATCTCACTATTAGAAAACTTACCATCTATAGACAGTATATCATTTGGCTACACCTATATATCCAAATAGTTGAGTGCTTTAGTTTTTCAATTACAGGATAACGCATATAAGAGGATATCATCGACTCTTAAAGAGGATCTATAGATTCTGTATCTATGAATAACAAGTCTACGCTATCAAGAATCGTGTCTCCAACGTATCGGTATGCATACCATCATAAAACATGGATATCACCCTTTGGTATATCAAAAGACATAAGTCAAGATAATAGGCTCACTATTCATGTCAAGAAAAAGATACAACACATATGATTGTCTAAAGTAAATTAATTTGCCAAGACAAAATTATTAATCTAAATTAATTACACTTTATTTCTCAATCTAATACACTGTCACCTATGACAATGCACCAATGTTTAAATTCGCAGAGTCCACCTCTAATGGCCAAGACAAACCATTTCTCGTTAGGGATATAAACAACATAACAATCTTTATATGAAGAAAGTGCCCAACTTTATTTTCTCGACTGCGGATCTTATGATTTAAACTGTCACCTTAAGAATCATTTTTTTTGCATAATCTGTCCATCATATGCCTGATTCTTAAAGGTTTAGACTGACAGTCTCAGACTTTTGTTTGCTTATCATACATGCAATAATTATGACCATAAAGAAGACAACAATTTGGTATATGAATAATAAATGAACTCTTTATTGATAAAAAAAGTCTTAAAAAACATATTACATTTTTACTCCTTAAGACATACATGTCTAACACACCCTGAATGCCTTCCACTTGAAAGCCACAATTTCCAAGCCGAAGTTCCCTACCCACCAGAGATCCCCAATAGCTCCTATTCTTCTTTCCCTACAACACCCTCCTCGGTCCTCCCCACGATAGAGCCAACCTTATCGTAGCCCACCTTCACTCGACGGCACAAACCTAACCTCACCCGTGGTCAGGTCTTTCAACGCTCGAGCATGATAGGCAACAAATAGGTAAATCCAAACCATAGCAGCCCCACCCCTTACCCCCTCCTTTCCCAGCTACCCCAGACTAAAACTGGGGAAATTTTGCATGACTCACGGCCGTTACAAATGGCCACGGTGCTTCTTACATTAGATATGATCTCCAGTCGATGGTGGATTTGTGTTTTCTCTGATCTCCTTTCTTGTTTGTTGGCCTGCATGAGACCTTTCTCTCTCGACGACACGCTTCCTGGCATGACAAGGATCGATTAGCAAAGACTTATTTGACGAAGTTTAAAGCCCAGCAAACTAATGACTTGTCGGCCCACAGGCCTCAAACCTATCTCTCTAGTTGACTGTTACTCAGCTCTCTCTCTTGAAGACCTCTCTCAATGGCTAGTACTGTTAATCAGTAACATTTTCATATCATCAATTTAATGCATATTTTTTAATTTTTTTAAACCACTCTTGAATGATATAAGTGTATAACTTTCTCGAATTAAAATGTGACAACTCATTCGCATCTGCAAAAAAAAAAAAAAAATCCTAATTTTATAATTTCCATGAGGCCAAAATTTTTTAAAATAATAATTTTTCCTTAAATAAAAAAGTTGACAATTTATTGTATATTAAGGGAGAAAGAGCAAAATAGCATATTTAAGCTAATCTTTAGTAAATAATGTATATAGTTTCAAAATGTGTAATAGCATATCATGAGAGATTGAGTAATATCTTATGAGAAATTAAGAACAAAAACCCCAAAATACCCTTAACTCTTTATCCTCTCTATATCTCACCCTCGTCCCTCATCGGTATTGCCACCAGTCATGTAAATATAATATTTATTGGGAAATTTCATGTTTACCATGTAAATACAAAAATTCACTGGTGACTTCGACGGGCAGCCGACATTTAAGAAATATTATATTTATTGAAAAATACCGTATTTATCGTGTAAAAAGCAAAAATTCACCGATGACTTCGCTGGATCTTCGATGAGTGGGAAATACAATATTTCACTTGAAATACAATATTACTGTGTAAATACAAAAATTAACGACGATTTTGCCAAACTATCAATGGCATAGAAATACAATATTTACCAAGAAATATCGTATTTACTATGTAATACAAAAATTCACTTGCAATTTTGCCAGACCACTGGTGGCCGAGAAACATAGTATTTCACTTGAAATACTATATTTTCGTGTAAATACAAAATTCACCAATGACTTTGTAAGATTGTCGGTGGCAGCTAAATACAATATTTCACTTGAAATACTATAGTATCGTGTAAATACAAAAATTCAATAGCGAATTTACCAGACCGTCAGCTGCTAGAAAATATAGTATTTCACTTGAAATATTGTATTACCATGTGTTGGAAAACATGAACGTAGCGAAAATTTAAAAATTTTAAATCAAAGTCTTTTTTTGAAAACAAGTTAGACATGCTATGTATATAAACTAATTAAGATCTTACGTACCTCTTAGAATTGGAACCGCACTTCTAACAAGAAAAAACTTCGATAGAATTGCTTCTGAGAATTGCATCTGGAAGAGCTTCATTCGACTAGTCTTCTAAGCTTTAACTAACTAGTCTTCTTTGCTTTTCTCTTTTTCACTATCGAAATGCAAATGGGTACACATCATTTAATTCTCCTCTTGATAACGTCTCTTTCCAAACACAAGAGAAAACCAAGAGTTAAGGTTCGTAATGTTGAACAATAACCTTATGGAAGTTTCAGAGTTTCTCTCATGAGAATACTCTATCTAAATTTCTTCGGTGATCTAAATTATAATAGGAACAAGAATCCTATTTATAGTGGCTCTAAGGAGTCAATTCTACTTAGATAAGACTTCTAAATTCGAAACTAGATCAAAACATGTAACAAGATATCACTCAATTGGCCTACTAGTTGCATTATTTTCATAACTAAGTTACACTCCATCAGCCTTTCGAGGGCATCGACCTACCGGTCCGCCTGGTTTTAAAAATTTCTATATCTTATTCTATACAGGAATCTTAGACAGAGCCTCAGTTTTAATTCAAATAACCCAATAAAGAAGTTATTTGATTAAAACAATCATATACAAATAATCCCATATCAAATAAAATGTATATCCAAATAGTTCAATATGTTTATCTTGAATTAATTCATAAAATTAATTCAACCAATAAACTTACATGAATTATTAAATCCAATTAACGAAATTTAAAATAATCTAAGAATTAACATAAGTTATCAATATATAGGAAAAATACGCCGTATCATTACAGAAAATAAAGTGAGTTAGCAAAGAGGACTCGATAGGCATACATGGATCAAGCCCCATAGGATATTTATAATCGGCTTAAAGATAAATTCTGTTTTATCTTCCCGATTAGTTTTTATCTTATGTTCTATTATCTCACCATTAAAATACTTACTATTCATAAATAGTATACCATTCGGTTACACTTACGTATCCAAATAGTTGAGCGTTCTAGTTTCCAATTATAGGATAATACCTATAAGAGAATATCATTAACTCTACAATGGATTCTATCTTTATGAATAATGAGTTTGCGTCAATCAAGAGTCATATCTTTAATATACCAGGATGCATACCTTCATATAATGTAGGGTGTCACTCTTTAGTACATCAAAAAACACAAGTCAAGAATACGGGTCCATTAAGATATGACACATATGATTGTCTAAAATTAATTAATTTAAACAAACAAAATTGTTAATCAAATCAATTCAACTTTTGTCGGAATCCAATATATCGTCACCTATGACAGTATATCAAATTTTCTACTCTCGGTGTCAAACTCCGATGACTAAGACAAGTCATCTCTCGTTAGGGATGTAGATAACATAACAATCTTAACATGACAAAACCGCCCAACTTTATTTGCTCGATTGCAAATCTTTTTGTTTAGACTATCACCTTTAATATTCACGTCTTCCACATAATCTGTCCATCATATGCATGATCTTAAAGGTTTAGACTGATAGTCTCAAACTTTTGTTGGCTTATCATATATTTAACATGAATGAACATAAAGAGGACATACTTGATATATGAACAAATTAATAAACTCTTTATTAATTAAATGTCTCCAAAACTATTACATCGTTTAATCCTTAGGGCACCTGGTCTAACACCGTGTAAATACAAAAATTTACCAACGACTTCACCAGACTGTTGATAGTTGGGAAATATAATATTTATCAAGAAATTATGTATTTACTGTATAATACAAAAATTCACCAGGACTTCGCTGCACTTCTGACAACTGGGAAATACAATTGTTTACTTGAAAGACTGTATTACCATATAAATACAAAAGTTCACCAACGATTTCATTGGACAGCCGCCAATCACAAAAATATAGTATTTCACTTAAAATATTGTATTATCATGTAAATATAAAAATTTACCAGCGATTTCATCAGACCACTAACGGCTCAAAAATATAATATTTATCAAAAAATACTGTATTTACTGTGTAATATAAAAATTCACTGACAACTTTGCTAACGGCAAGAAAATATAATATTACACTTGAAATATTATATTATATGAAATACAAAAATTTACCAGCGATTTCGCTTGACCACCAATGAATTCACATTTCACAACATTAGAAAAGAAATAGAATTGACAGTACTAGGGAAAAAAAGTCAAAAAAGAAAAACTCCATAAAAAATCTATTGATTTCACAGCAAAAAGTCAAAGAAAAAAAAATCTCTCATATAAACAATACGTGAAGAACGTAAAAAATAACAAACAAGCTACATAACTGTGCAAATAACTAAAGTTACAAAAGTCAAACTGGAGCACTAAATATTTATCAATTGACAAGTTCATCAACGTTTACATTGTCTTGCTTCAAATGATGAAAATATTTTAATTCATCTGATCTTCCGGCCACGCTCTAGAGTGGCCGCCAATGCACCGCCAAAAGATAGGTCCTTTAATGACGCAGCTGTTGGAATTAAAATAGGAAACGCAGCGAAAGAGGTGAATCATTGACAAACAAAAATTTTTCAAAAACTTTGTTCATCGAGATAGATATATAATTTTAATTAATAATAGAAAGCTTTAGGAATTTTACAAACCTTTTAAAGACTATCAGGGTATCCTAGCTTTCCTCTTTGACACCGTGATCTTCCAATCCAAGCCTCCACACCAATAGAAAGACGAGTGGGCGTCAAACTATAAGAATGAATTTTCCTTACACTTTTCTGAATCTGCTATGTACTCAACACATGAGATAGCAGACCTTTTTTTCAGAGAAGAACTCTCAGTTTTTCTCTCTGAGTATTTTGCAAAAGTTATGTGAATCAAAAAACTCCAAAGATAACTGTTATCACTCTTTATTTATAACTGAGCAATTAGTTATTTTTCAATTGACTTTTCAATATAAAAATAATCACCACCTCACACATATAGAGAAAAGATATATTTTATAGGGATGTAACCTTTTAACTTTCCCTTTCCTTTTATTTTTCTTTTCTTTCTTTCCTTTTCTCTTTCTTTT